>UESW01001827.1:0-104446 GCA_900491605.1 Calamus simplicifolius
GGCCTCGACTTCGGTTTCGGCCTCGAACTCGGTTTCGGCTTCGGCCTCGGCCTCGGCCTCGAACTCGAACTCGAACTCGAACTCGAACTCGAACTCGAACTCGAACTCAGCCTCGAACTCGGCTTCGGCTTCGGCCTCGGCCTTGGCTTCTGGTCTCACCTCGCATGTCATCGGTCCATAATTCCAGTCGTGAAATCAACTCCGAATATTGAGCAGGGTAATTTGAAATACCCAGAAACTGCCACGCAGCCTGCTCACCCTCTTTTTGTTAGGATCATGGGCAGTTACAGATATTGTGTGCCGTTGCCAATAATTACGGTACTCGTTTAGTAGCTGTGCGCCCACCTGCGGAGCCGATCTTAACGGAAGACGGATTCGACGGTTATCCATGAAAGGTAAAAGGGACCCCCGAACAGGTATAAAAAGGCCCTGACTCACCATGAGGAGGGGACTCGACCTTTACTAGCTCATCTATACTATTATTCTCCAGATTGCTGACTTGAGCATCGGAGGGTCCCCCACCGGAACCATCGGTCTGGAACTTTTCTTGTAGGTTTTCGGCCAGAAGGGAGGCATCATCTTTGAAAGACTGCGAAGCCCTTTTTCCGTCCGGTGCTCTTGAAGGGTGATCTGGCAGCAACAGATGGTGCGCCAGGAAGGGGCGCGGCTGCAGCAGACGTTCGTTCTCATGCATCTGCGTCCCCACAACCTCTGCAAGGAAGAAGATGGCGGTTACATGAGCGCAGGAGGCCTCTACCAGCCAGGCCGGAGGACGCCTCCCGCGGGTAGCAGTCGGAGCCTCCCTGTTCCTCCCGTACAGCCGCAGCTTAACCAAGCTGATCGGCTCGATGCCTTGACCCAGCAGGTTCAGGACCTGATGGCGGTGGTGCGGGGACTACAGGAGCAGTGCTCCGTCCCACGCCTTTGCCACCCCAACATTCTCCGCCTTATGTGAGGGTCCTGGAGCTAACGGTCTAATCGTGGCAGGACCCCTCCAGAGGCCTCCCACCCTCGTCGGCAGGACCCCTCCGGAGGCCTCCCACCGCATCCCCAAGTCTCGTTGCCAGGAGACCTCCAAGTGGCGACGGTCTCCTTTCCCGTCATTTGATTGCTTTCCAGACGGCGTGGCGAGAAGGAACCTAAGCAGGTGCATTCCTTGCACCGACAGTCTTCTCCTTATTCATCTTCGAATCCTCAAAGGAAGACACCAACCAGGAAGACCGCTCGCCGGCCGAGCAACGGTTGGATAAATACCATCAGCGGTTGGAGGAGCTTAGCCGCAGAATCACCAACCCACACGGGACGGACTACAACCACCGCCCCCGCGTCTCGCCGTATCATGGAGGAGCCGATTCCACCCGGTTCCGTTACCCCAGCTGGACCTATATGACGGCACTGCAGACCCTCTGGATCACCTGGAAAGCTACAAGGTCCTCATGCAAGTCCAAGGGAATTCTCTTCTTTGCGTCGCCTTCCGGCTACACTTCGGAAGGCCGCTCGTGTATGGTACTCTCGTTTGCCACCTTTAGGCAACTCGAGCGATCTTTCCTGGCCCACTTCGATGCGTGCCGAAAATTCTCCGGATGCCGATAGTCTGTTCTCTGTCCAGCAGAGGAGCGGTGAAACCCTAAAGGACTTTGTGGCTCGATTCAAGGAAGCTGCACTCGAGGTCTACAATCTGGAGGACTCCGTGGCCACTCTGGCCTTAAAGTGGGGACTCCGTCCTTCCAGGTTCGCTTATTCCCTGGACAAAAAGCCCCAGCTCTTATGAACTGCTGAGCGGGCGCAGAAGTATATCCGCACCAACGAAGCAGACTCCTCCAGGAGGGAGGTTGACAAAGGATCCGGCAAGAAGCCAGTACCTTCGGAACCTGCTGGGGTGTGATCCAGAAAGTTTGAGCCGCCTCGTCGCCCAGACAACCGACCCCAGGCGTTGATTCCCAAAGAACACTTCACTCCTCTCCTCGCCCCAATATCCATTTCTGTTAGAGATTGAGGACGGGCCCTACCTCGCGTCCACCTCTATGAGGCCCGAGTTTCCGCAGTAAGGAGCTATATTGCCGATATCACAGAGACTACGACCACGACACAAAAGACTGCCGCCTGCTAAGAAGGCTATCGAGGAACTCGTCTAGCAAGGCCACCTGGGCAAGTTCTTCAGTAGAGGAAACACTGCGGCTCAGGGCCCGTCGGCACCTCCTACTCCTTAGCTCGGCGTGGACAATGCCCCAACGGAGAAGGCGTGGCCATGATCTCCTGGGGGCAGGTAACAATTCTAAAAGACAGCGTGAGGAGGGAGTAGATTCTGTAATTTCCTTCTTTAAAAGATCTAGAAGGGGTGGTAAACAAACATGATGATAGCGTCGTCGTGTCTATGACATCGCAAAGCACCCTGTAAAACGAATTCTAGTTGACAGTGGGAGCTCTGTTGATGTTTTGAGTTACGATGCTTTTGTTCGGATGAATTTGTCTCGTAATTCCCTTCGACCCGTCACCACGCCCTTGATGGGCTTTACTGGAGACCCGTAAGAGTTGAGAGAGAGATCACTCTCCCTATCACAGCCGGGACTCCACCGTGTCAGAGCACAGTTCTCATGAACTTCTTGGTGGTCCGGGTCCCACTGGCTTACAACGTCATCCTTGGGAGACCGGGTTTGAGCCTGTTGGATGCTGTTATCTCCACTAAAAGACTGCTCGTAAAGTTTCCTACCGACGAGGGAGTTGGAGAGATGAGGGGAGAGCAGAGCCCATTACCGCTCTGCTACCATGGCCCCCAGTCCATAGGGGCAGTGTCAGCAACAACAACCGAGCCGCTCGACTCCGAGACTTGAAGAGGAGAGGGGAGCCAACCGAGCACTTGCTGATTTTCCCTTGGGGAGGACCCGACGAGGACATCCAGATTGGAGCTCTACTTCCGAAGGAGGCGCGCGATCAGCTTTTACTTTCCTACGAGCCAACTCCGATATTTTTGTATGGTCATCGTCCGACATGCCGGGTATCCCTAAGGTGATTACTCATCAACTACCATCAAATCAGGGTGCCGGTTTGTTCGGCAGAAGAAGAGAAACTTCGCTCCAGACCGGCAGAAGGCCATTAACGAAGAGATCCGCAAGCTGAAGGTGGCAGGCCACATTCGGAAGGTCCATTACCCCGACTGGCTCGCCAATGTTGTGATGGTCGCACGGCTAACGGGAGCTGAAGGATGTGCGTGGACTTTATCGACCTCAACAAAGCATGTCCCAAGGACAATTTCACCTTGCCTGGATTGACCAGCTGGTGGACGCTACGTCCGGTCATAAGATCTTAGCTTCATGAATGCCTTCTCCGGGTACAATCAGGTCAAGATGGATCCGACGGATGAGGAAGCCACCTCGTTTATGACCGAAAAGGGGATATACTGTTACAAGGTAATGCCGTTCGGACTAAAGAATGCCGGGGCCACGTACCAGAGGCTGATGAATAAAGTCTTTGAAGACCAGATCGGACGCAACATGAAGGTGTACGTGGACGATATATTGATCAAAAGCACATACTACTATCACATTGCCGACCTGGCGGAGACCTTGGCAACCTCCGCTGGTACCAGATGAGGCTGAACCCCCAAGTGCGCCTTTGGGTGGCAGGGGCAAATTCTTGGGTTTCACGGTGACGCAGCGAGGGATCGAGGCGAACCCCAATAAGATACGAGCCATCTTGGATATGAGTTCACGTCTAATAAGAAGGAAGTACAACGCTTGACCGGAAGGGTGGAAGCCATTTTTTTTCTAAGTCCGCGGAGAGATGTCTGCCTTTCTTTAAGGATCTGCAAAGTCAAGGTTCGAATGGACGGGGGAGTACTAGAAGGCTTTCGAGGGATTAAAAGTGTTCTTATCCACCCCGCCGCTGTTATCCAAACCAAGGGGTGGGGAGGAGCTCCTCCTGTACCTCGCGCCTCTCCCGAGGCTGTCAGCTCTGCTTGTTCGCATGGACGCCAACGGTGCACAAAAGCCAGTATACTATACCAATAAGGTGCTTCACGACGCGAGACTAGATATTCCAAAGTCGAGAAGATTATCTTTGCATTGATCGTCTCTGCTCAACACTTCAGGCCTTATTCTAAGCTTACCCGATCGTGGTGGTCACAGATCAACCACTCAAGGCAATCCTCTCTCGCCCCGATACCTCTGGCCGATTGGCGAAGTGGGCACTCAAGCTGAGGGAATTCGACCTATCATTTCGACCTAGGTCGGCTATGAAGTCGCAGGTTCTAGCAGACTTCCTGGTCGAGTGTACTTGGACAGAAGAGCAGCCGAAGGAGTCCCATGCAAACCTTTGAGCGTTGAAATGAGGAAAGGGGGAGGACTGGATCCTTCACGTAGACAGAGCGTCAAATTCTCAAGGGAGCGGGGCAGGCCTCATCCTAGCTAATCCAGACGGAGTTGTGACCGAGTACGCCCTCGTTTTCTCTCTCAGCCACCAACAATCAGGCTGAGTATGAAGCCTTACTGTCAGGGATGAGACTAGCTCGGAGCTCGGGGTGAAATGCCTTAGAGTCTCACCGACTCCCAGCTAGTCTTCGATCAAATCAAAGGGGAATATGAGGCGCGGGATCCTACAATGTTCCGTTACTTGAGTATGGTGCAGTCACAAGCCTTTCCCTTGACCCACTTCAGTGTCAGCTACATCCCCGAAGGAAAAACGCTAGAGCTGATGCTTTGTCCCGTTAGCCACCTCGGCTGACGGAACCTTGGGAAGGACCTACGTGGAGCATCTGAAAGCCCCAAGCATCGACGCGGTAGAAGAATCCATGCCAGTCCGCCAAGAGCCTTCCTGGATGGATGTTACATTTAATACTTCATCGCTGGTGCCCTCCCAGCTGACCTCGCCGAAGCCAAATTATTCAAGTGGCGAGTACACAAATTCCTGATGTTCGACGGGCAACTGTACCAAAAATCCTTCTCATCCTCTCCTCAAGTGTGTTGGTCCTGCCGACGCCGATTACATCCTCCGTGAAATCATGAGGGTATTTGCGGGAACCACTTGGGGGTAGAGCGCTGTCACATAAGGCCCTTCGCCAAGGCTACTATTGGCCCACTATGCGGGAAGACGCAGCCGAGCTAGTCCGAAAATGCGATAGTTGTCAACGGCACGCTAGCATTCAATGGCTGTCAACCTCTCAGTTGAGCCCCCTGTCGATCCCATGGCCTTTGACCCAGTGGGGAATGGATATCTTAGGACCATTCCCTCCAGCCTGGGGTCAACGAAAGTTTTTGCTCGGACCATCGACACTTCACCAAATGGGTAGAGGCTGAAGCGCTAGCAAAAATTACTGAAGTCAAGGTAAGGAACTTCTTCTGGAAGTCTGTTATTGTCGGTTTGACTACCCCACACACTCGTTACCGACAATGGTGCCAGTTCGACAACGCTTCTTACAAAGAGTTGTGCTGAACTGCGGATACATCAGAGGTTTACTTCTGTCGGCCATCCACAAAAAATATCCGCAGAAGAGACAAACCGGATCATCCTTCAAGGGCTTAGGACATACCTGGACGATTTCAAAGAAGATGGGTGGAGGAGCTCCGAACGTGCTGTGGCATATCATACGACGCCACGAACCCCTACAGAAGAAACTCCTTTCAGCCTTGTGTTCTGATCGAAAGCAGTCATTCCAGTGGAGATTGGCATCCCTAGTCCCGAGCACAGTCATACGATGAGGAGGACAATCCTAATCAGTTAAAAGCCAGCCTTGACTTTATCGATGAACTCTGCGATGGAGCACAACTCAAAATGGCTTCCTACGACAAAGGGTCGCAAAGTATTACAATGCCTAAGTTCGTCCAAAACATTCCTTCCTGAGACCTAGTCCCCAACGAGCCGAAGTCTCCAAGCCTACGAGGGGGAAAGTGTCTCCCAATTGGGAAGGACCTTACCGAGTCACCGGCGCACTTCCACGGAGCATATTGGATCGAAGGGCTAGATGGAAGCCTCTGCTCGCACCTGGAACGTGGACAACCTACGTCGGTATTATCAGTAGTGTGTTAATATTTTAAGTTTGAGCATGTTTGCTAGAATAACGTCTATTTTCTTACTAACGAAAGTGTCTTTGAGCAATCTTGCTTCTCACTCAAGCCCGTCGTCTCACCCGACTCACGTTCATTCAAAGCCCGACTCCGCGTCGGCACTGAAAGCCCGACTCCGCGTCGACACTCAAAGCCCGGCTCCGCATCGGCACTTAAGCCCGGCCCGCATCGGCACTCAAGCCCAACCCCGCCACATGGTACTCGAACTTGACTCCGCGTCGGAACTCAAACTTGATTCTGCGTTGGCACTCAGGCTCGATTAAAGGACGACGCTTCAACCCGGTTTCGTGTCGGTACATAAGCCTACGATGGATCGGCATTTGATACACCCCGGTCTCAACTTCGGCCTTCCGATTCCGAATTCTGCATCTTGACTCTGGCCTCGGCATGAGGTCAAGTATCGGCCATCCTAATTACAACGTCGGTTTCTAAAGGGGATCTACGATCTCAGCCCCGACTTTGGTTAAAAAAAAGAAGCAAGCAGAATCTCAGACTTCAAAAATTTGCTTTTCGTTAACTTGTTAAGCAACTTACAAAATTGCCTACTCTGGCCGGGCATCATTACAAATATATATATATATATATAAGGGGAGCTCAAGGCTCAGCTGGAGCTGGATCATCATCCTTGGAACATCATCTGGCTCAGCTCCTCAATCCCTTCGAGACTGTAGAGTCTTCGTACTTTTTCCTTGCAGTCCTGGAAGCCGCCATCATACGCGGAGGCAATGGTCTCGGCCAACTCCTCATCGTAAGCGTCGGACTTCCTAAAATTCTCTATGGCCTCGGCGGCCTTCTGCTCAGCCGTGATCACCGCCGCCTTCAGCTCAGCTATTTCGGCGTTGGATCGACGGGCGATCTCCTCGGCGTTCTTTGCCCGTTCCTCGGCAGCTTTTATCTCGACGGTGGCGAAGTGTAGTCGGTTTTCCAATAGAAACGCCTTCGCCTCCGCCATCTTCAACCTCTCCTCTGTGCCTTTTGCTTCTCCTCCGCCACCTAGCGTTATCAAGTTCATTGGCCGCCTGGCGCTGAGCCACCTCTAGCGCCTCCTCTGCCCTTTGGCTCGGGCTAGGTTTCTGAACCGGGCGGCCTCGGTTTCGGCCTCTGCCCGTTGTGCCGGGCCACTTCCTCTTGGGCCGCCTCCAGAGCTACCTCAACCTCTTCTGCTCGGGCCTGGGCTTGGTTGGGGCTTTTTGCGACTGGTCGAGGGTGGCCTCGGCCTGGGACAGAAGGCCCCTGACGACGGTCAACAAATTTAACGCCTGTACAAAAATCATTCGGGTTAAAGCAATAAAAGATGGAAAGTTTTTGAGATTGGCAGTGGAAGAGCACTTACCTAGAAGTGCGCTACAGACACCTCGTGGAAGAACACAGAGGTCCTTTGGTTCTAGAGGACCCTCTGAAGCTTAGGTACAGAGGCCTGAGCCATCATCCGCTCGGCCCAACGGCTGTGATGTAACAAAATTGATTGGAAGGAAGGCGTGTCGGTCTCATCTTCCTCCACAGCACTGGCGAACGCTGGAGCCACCGGCGCGGATCATATGCCGGTGGTGCCTCTTCCACTGGCACTTCAGCCTGTGGAGGCTCTTCGGCCACCGCCTCTTCGGTGGACAGGGCGGCTTTGGAATTGGCCCTGTGGCCGAGCCGGTTGGCTCCACCTCAGGAACAGCAGGCAGTGGCAGGGGGCTTCGGTCCTCTGTTCGGGAGGAGTGTTGGTCAAGTCGATGGGAGAAGGGGGCGGCGCTGGCGAAGGCGACCAGGCCGTTTCCTCTCCCCGCTTCATTTCTTCTCAAGGCCTAGGCCTCGGCTCTTTTAACAACCTTGATTTTGGCCCTCTTCTCGGCAGGGCTCCATCCGCTTCGGCTTTTCTCTTCTTGGTGGCGGCCTTTCTTATCATTTGAAGTGATGGTGCCATACTGTAAGTCAAAGAACTTGTTAAAAAAAAAAGAGAGATAAAGGGGGGGAAGGCTGCGGCTGCTCACCATTGTTGGGAACAAGGCTGCCAGCCGAAATTCTCCTTGGCTAGCAGCATGTTGCATCGAGGGACATCGGCAGTGATCAACTGCCGAATGCTCTTTATCTTTTGGGAGTATTGACGGGTCTTTGTTTGGCTTGGTCTCGGAACTCCCCACTCTGTCCTTATCCCCTCAACTTGGGCAAAGAAAAACCTATCTTTCCACCCTTTGATGGAAGTGGAAAGATACAACTTCAGGGTTCTAGTTGGCCTAGGGGCGAAAGACCACCATCCGATTGTTTTCTAAGGTGTAGAAGCTACGAAAGAGAGAAATCCTAGCCTCTATCCCATGGATGTGACATAATACTAGGAAACCGACAAGGGTCCGAATGGAGTTCGGGACCAACTGTGCTAGCCAAGGAATATCGGTCTAATACGTTAAGTATAAAGGGATGAATGGGAAGACGAAGGCCAGCCTTAAAGTAAGATTCGTAAAGGGCAACCCTACCAGGGTAAGAGGAGGTTACTCTATCCTCGGAAGNTGGTCAGGTAGGCGTGGGGCGGTTACAATAGGCTTTAGGCTACGTCCCGACATGATTCCTTGTCTAGGATGCTGTTCGGGTAGGCCTGGGCTCTCCCGCGTCAAGTTCCACGGAGGTAGGTGTTAGGCTACGGATCGCTCGATGAAACCGAGCCATAGAAGAGACCGAGCTACAGAGGCCCGGAAGGGCCGAGCTATGGAAGCCCGGAAGGGCCGAGCTACGGAAGCCCGGAAGGGCCGAAGGGAGGAGGTTAGCCCTAACCGCCTCGCACGGATATTAATGTAATGATGATTTTACCCCTCAACACATCCAATCACTTTTGGTTCAAAGATTGTCCTACCCATGATGGATTTATAATGGAAGCAAAAAAAATTCCAGTGTTTGCTGTGAACATCCAACCACTTTTTTGAACAAAAATTGCTCCACTTGTGAAGCTATTAATGATCTTGTACAAAATCGATGGTGTAAATAACTTTTTCTGAAGAAAGATTCTTGAGTCTTCATTTCCATATCTGCCATATAAAAAATTAATCTCTGCTTTTCTTATAGTTAGTTGGCACTTCTTTTTCAGCTTTTCTTATTGTATCAACCCCAACAATGAAATTCACGTTGATCTCAATTTGAATTTTAGAAAGTTTTATAAATGAATGGTATAAGTTTGATGAGTTTATAGTGAAATCATCATTATAATCACCATCAAGAATCGCATGCAAAATATAAGCAGGCCTTTTCAGAATAACTAGAAAGAAAGTTTTATTGCTCGGCTTTTTCTATGATTCTTAACTTGAGCTTGCTCCTATCTTTCCATTTCAAAGACAATAGATTGACTGCAAACTTCTCATTCTAGTAGGGAACCAGATCATCCACATGTTTGGTTTTTCAGCCAATTCACTACAACAAAAATGACTTTTGCCTACGATTTTCGTACCTACGATTTTAAAATCGTAGGCAAAAGATGTCTTTCCCTACGACTTTTTAAACATCGTAGGCAAAAATTCTATAGTCAAAAGCTTAAAACCTTTCCCTACGATTTTCAAAAAATCGTAGGGATCTTTCCCTACGATTTTTTGAAAATCGTAGGGAAATGCTATATAAATTTTTGGAGGCAAAATCTCCCTCCAAAATTTTTCTGAAAAAATCTTTCCCTACGATTTTTAAAAAATCGTAGGGAAAGATCCAGAGCCTTTCCCTACGATATTTTGGAAATCGTAGGGAAAGGCTATATAAACTTTTGGAGGCAAAATCTCCCTCCAAAATTTATCTGGAAAAAATCTTTACCTACGATTTTTAAAAAATCGTAGGGAAAGATCTGGATCTTTACCTACGATTTTTGAAAATCGTAGGGAAAGGCTTTTTATTTTTTTAAAAAGTCTTTTCCTACGATTTTCAAAAAAATCGTAGGGAAAGGTCAATAGTCTTTCCCTACGATTATCATATCGTAGGGAAAGGCTCTAGAGCCTCTCATGGAAAGAATGCATACTTTTACCTACGATTTTCATAAAAATCGTAGGGAAAGACTCTAACCTTTCATGGAAAGAATGCATACTTTTACCTACGATTGTCACAAAAATCATAGGTAAAGACAGCCAACCTTTCCCTACGAATTTAATAAAAATCGTAGGAAAAACCCTTTTTTTTTCAGAAATCCAACCCTTTCCCTATGATTTTCACGAAAATAGTAGGGAAAGGCTATATACCTTTTCTAAAATCAAATTTTATATTTACTATATTTATTAATTATTATTTACATATATTATATATAGTAAATATGTATTTATATATAATACATAAAAATAAAATATATTATATATTTTTTATATAACAAAATAATTACTTATTATAATATTGTTGTATACTATAATTTATTATGTATTATCATATTGTTAATAAAATTATTAATCTTATATTGTAATACATAATGTATATAGAACATGTTATAAAGTTATTATAATAATATAGAATATATTATATATTATATTATTATGCAATATAATATTAAAGTATATTTTTTTTAGTTATCCTTTTAAAGATATTTTTTATGATAAATATAAGAAATAAAAAAGTAATTTTTATTTCTATTTAATTACCAAAAGTAATTTGTAAAGATAAAAAATAGAAAATAAAATCTATTTTTTATAAAATAAAGAAAAAAAATGTTGTTAGAAATCAAATGCAGTCAATGCAGCGAACGAAGGGATATCATTCGTGAATTGCTGCTATCGATCTCTAGGACGGTTGATTGAATTTAATTAAATTCAATTCAATGCTGCAGATAAGGTGGCCGGAGCCCATTACCCGAACCTGTTGCGCGCTTTGTGCACCGGAGTCTATTGTACAAAGACTAATCCATGATCTTGATTGTCGATGATAGATCTGACGATTGCGATCCATCCGATCGAAGACGATCCGATGGTTGCGATCGATCCAAGCCATGATCTTGATCGGCGATGATCGATCCGACGATTGCGATCCATCCGATCAGAGACGATCTGACAGTTGCAATCGCTCCAAGCCATGATCTTGATTGGCGATGATAGATCCGACGATTGCGATCCATCCGATCGAAGACGATCCGATAGTTGCGATCGATCCATGCCATGATCTCGATTGGCGATGATCGATCCGATGATTGCGATCCATCCGATCAGAGACGATCTGACAGTTGCAATCGCTCCAAGCCATGATCTTGATTGGCGATGATAGATCTGATGATTGCGATCCATTCGATCGAAGACGATCCGATGGTTGCGATCGATCCATGCCATGATCTCGATTGGCGATGATCGATCCGATGATTGCGATCCATCCGATCAGAGACGATCTGACAGTTGCAATCGATCCAAGCCATGATCTTGATCGGCGATGATAGATCCGACGATTGCGATCCATCCGATCGGAGACGATATGATGGTTGCGATTGATTCAAGCCATGATCCCGATTGGCGATTATCGATCCGACCGTTGCGATTCATCCGATCGGAGACGATCCGACGGTTGCGATCATAGTAATCACTCCTGCATCATTAATATAATGCTTAATGGGCATGAAAATTACATTTAGAGCTAAATATTATTGAGTTTTAAATATGAATAACAATAAAAAAAAATATTTTAATACGGATCCTTTCCCTACGATATTTAAAAAATGGTAGGGAAATCCAACCTTTCCCTACGAGTTTTAATAAATCGTAGGGAAATCCAATATTTCCCTACGTTTTTTTGAAACTCGTAGGGATTGATTTTTACCTACGATTTTTACTGAAATCGTAGGGAAAAGTTCATTTACCTACGATATTTTTAAAAATCGTAGGTAAAGGTTTTGATATTTATTTAAAATTCAAAAAGTTTTACCATAAATTTTTTTGAAAAATAATTTATTTCCCTACGATTTTTAAAAATCGTAGGGAAAGACTAGTTTAGGAAATTAAATTTTATTTTATTTTAATTTTTTTTTTTGGAGGCAAAACTTCCGCCAAAATTTATTTTCTCAAGAATCCTTTCCCTACGATTTTCATAAAAATCGTAGGGAAAAATAATTTCCGAATGGTTTTGGAAATTATTTTTTAATAAAAATATGAAATTGTTTCCCTACGATTTGTTAATAATCGTAGGGAAAGGAAGGGTTGTAAATTAAAATCACAACCCCGATCGATCCATTCCGCTTCCGCTTCTCTGCTCCTGGCCTCCACCCTACGATTTACCCTAAATCCTCCGCCTCGCGTCGTCGCCGGTCGGGTTGCATCATCGTCGCCGGCCGGGTTGCATCATCGTCGTCGGCCGGGTTGCTCGCTCTCGGCCATTCTCGTCACCCCCTCGGAACCCTAGCCCTAGCCCGGCGAAGGGACGAAACCCTTAGCGTAGCGAGAAGGGGCTCCGATTCGATCGCCCATTCCGGAGAGACCGTTGTCTTGCTCTCCAAATCCATCAATTTTCGTACCCCGGATCGCTCGCCTCTGTCTCCGGGCGATCAATCTAGGGCTTCGGTCGGCGCTGTTTTCTTCACCGGCGTCGGCAAGTCTGGCATCGTAGCACACAAGCTCTCCCAGACCCTCGCCTCCCTCGGTTTTGCCCGCTCCGCCTTCCTCCCCCCGGTCGACGCCCTCCACGGCGACATCGGCGCCATCTTCCCCGGCGACATCCTCGTCCTCCTCTCCAAGTCCGGCTCCTCCGATGAGCTCCTCGGCCTTGTCCCCTGCGCCCGCGCCAAAGGAGCGTACCTCGTCGCCGTCACCTCCGTCGAGGGCAACCCCCTCGCCGCCCTCTGCGACATGGGCGTCCATCTCCCTCTCCAGCGGGAGCTCTGCCCCTTCAACCTCGCGCCTGTCACCTCGACCTCCATCCAGATGGTCTTCGGCGACACCGTCGTTGCCGCCCTCATGGCCGCCAAGAAGCTCACACGGGAGCAGTACGCCGCCAACCACCCGGCTGGCAAGATCGGGAAGAGCCTCATTTTTAAGGTCAACTATTCGATCCGATCTCGAGATCTCGGTACTCTTTTGGCTGTTAAATGTGGACTTCTTGTGATAAATTTTGATAGATTCGACCCATTGGGGTGAAAAAAGATTTGATTTTGATGAATATCCTCCGCGTTTTAATTATATCTTTGAGATTAGAATTTCGGTTCTGAATGCGGGATATTCCTGGAGATTATGTCGCAAATTGTGTATCTTTAGGTTATTTTGCTTACATCTTGGAATAAAAATTGAATTCTGGTGCTGATGTCTTGGCCTGCTTGTTAGGTATTATTTCTTACTGAATCTATGGAATGCAAAGTTCTTGAGGCTTTTATTCCTATGTCATTATCTTGTTTGTTTTTGACTGTGTATAAACTTATTTATTATTGGGTACAAATTTGTTTTATTGTAGATTATGTTTTTCCTAACAGGACTGTTTGCCTTTTTCCCTTCTTCTGGGTCTCTTTGGTGTAAATGCAAATTTTACATGGGAAATATCTGTGAATCTAAAAATGTGCAATCAAGTCTCTGTTCTAAAACAATGCAAAGTGAATCTATATTGTACATTTTCCTCATACGGCATATAGTTTTTAGGGATAAATAAACAATGAACTAGCATTGTTGTTTACTGATTAATTGCTACATTTCAGGTGAAAATTCTGCTAGAGGATTTAGGCTTAATTTGGTTTGTTTCTGCTTTATGATAACAGTTTTATTGCATGTATGCTTTCAATGAATGCCATAGTTGGAAGTATGTACAAGTAGACTTGCAGTCAAAATGGATTCTCTTCGGAAATGCATGGCATGATAGTTAGTTATGGCCATTCTTGGCGATGCATCATGTAGCAATAATAGCACAAACTATCAATGTAGAGGAGCTTCCGTTTCTTTTTACAGAGCTTTACGTTACAGTGATCCAATTATTCCTTTGCAGGTGAAAGATGTCATGAAAAAGCAGGAGGAGCTTCCTATCTGCAAGGAGGGAGACATGATAATGGATCAGCTTACAGAGCTGACAAGTAAAGGATGTGGATGTCTGCTTGTTATTGATGACAACTACCATCTGATTGGAACCTTTACAGATGGTGACCTGCGACGCACGCTCAAGGCCAATGGTGCAGCCATCTTCAATCTCACAGTTGGTCAGATGTGCAACAGGTAGGCAATTTTTCTTTCAATTGATGAAAAGTAGGAGAATCTTCAAATTCCCTTATCAACTACGGGAGGCTAGACCCTTTTGTTGCTATGTTCTCTCAGCTTGTCTTTTTATTACCTACCATGATTTTGGCGGGCCTGTAATACTTTTGCTTTTCTCTATATTTTAATTTAAATGTCATATTGCTTTCCAAAAAATAGAGGGTAGAAGCAGTTGCTTCTAATTTCACTGATCATAAGCAAGACAGCAACATTATGAGAATCTAACAACATGAACATCTTCAGGAGTATTTGAAAATAAGGTGGACATAGACTGCCAAATGGGTCAAGTGCATACTTAGTATTGCAAGACATGAATGCAGTCAAGTGGTTATAATATCTATATTCTATGCCATGGTTCAGCTATGAACAGCCTTATGACCTTTTCTGTCCTTTCCACAAAAGTTAATCAAGTGCATTTCCTGAGCCACAATAAAGCTGAATATGAATAGCCTAGTCTAAATGGGTAGCATTTTTTTGGTAGCTCTAAGGTGAACTCTCACATTGACTCCATCCTTAGAGATATATCCACTGTGCTCCCTGTCACATGTTGATAGCATGACTTCAAATCTTAAATGTTGAAAGAGATTGAAAATAACAAGCCTCATTTAGTTAATGTTGGGTTGACTTGTTCAATTCTTCTTTGCTGTTCAATTCTTCTTTGCTACTCAATGTTCATGGAACCATGAGTTTTTGATCACCTGTGCCCAGCCATCTGACTTCTTTGTCCATGACATTATTATTCTACTTTCACGACTCTCAGCCTTCGCTAAGTGCACCTTAATGAAATTAAATTTTCTAGAGAGTTCAGAGGAATGCAAAGGATGAAGATAGAAGCAATTATAGCTTCTTCTCATTCACTGTAGTCTGGGAAAGAACAAAAAAAAATTGCTGAGGAAATATGATATGAACATTAATAATTTACTGAGATTAATCTTGCTAGCTCATTAAAGAAGGGCAGAATTTAAAGCTTTATGTTTCAGCAGCATGAAAATGATGTGTTGCCCCATTTTCTTCAATTTGAAAGGAAATGGGTAAGTGCATTTTGAACTCAAAATGTTTTACTGTTTTTGAAATCAGCAATAAATAATTTATTTAAAAGATTGATGTTCAACTGAATAAGCCCCACATATAGGAGTCTGGCCTTTAGCATTGGTTAACACTGATCCTACTCCCGGTTTCAGCCAAGCTGATGTCAGAGAGTGTTGTACCAACATGATAGAATTAACAAATAAATGGTTGTCATCCTGGAGACTTGCAAGTAATTTATTATTGCAAGTGTGAATTTGTTTGATCATACAGGTATTATGTCAACTTTTTTATAAAAAAAATCAATTGTAAATTCTATGATAGTGCATTGCTAATTGTGAGCTTGTTTGACTTTCTGGAAACATCAAATTCTTATGGGACAGTGCCATAGCTGATAGTACCTGTCTAGCTGCAGGTAGGCACCTGCACAAGCGCAAGATTTGCAAGAAAATGTTGCTGTAATTTGACCTATTTCTCAGCTAAAAAAATATTATATGATTTGGATTAAATTCTTTTGCCAATGAGGAAGTAATCCATTGTTCTCCTGCCATGCGGAAATACTGATGCTCTTCAAACATCATGCCAGCTACTCTATCTTGTGCTCCTCTGTTTCTCCAAATGTCATCAGGATAATATGTGAAAAAGAATGCAATTCAGGGTTATTAACCACTTGCAAAAGCTGTTTCCTTTAGTTTCAGTTGTAATAATTTTGACTGAATTAATCCCCAGCTGGGTCTTGTGCAAAATTGCTGCACTATTCTTTCTGATGTATATTTTGTTGTCCACCAGAAACCCAAGAACAATCAGCCCAGATGCAATGGCTGTGGAAGCAATGCAGAAAATGGAGTCGCCTCCATCTGCCGTACAATTCTTGCCAGTTATTGATGTTCAGAATACTGTGGTTGGGATTGTTACCTTGCATGGACTGGTTTCAGCAGGCTTGTGAACTTTATTCAGTTCATTTTCATGTATTCTTTGTACTGCAATTCTTTTTATCTTTCCCTGTCTAGGAAGTACACTATGCTTTGAATATCTGTGCATTTCTGTAAGCTCAATTCTCCGCCCCAATATGGTGAGGGCATGCGTTTGATGGTCCTCCTTTTTCTGTATTTGTTTTCACTTAGGTTTCTGGGGCAATTTGTTTTCTAAGGATCCTAATGTAAGTAAAGGATTTTAGTTACTCTTTATGAATACTTGTATTAGTAAGACACTTATTTTAACATTTGGAAAATATCATTCTTCATTCTTGAGAGGAAGGGAAAAAAGTCCTACAGACTGGTAAGTAATATTTATGTTCTTTTGCTTGGAGGTGGTTATTTTTTGATGCTATGAGTTTGTATTCGCTGTCTCTTCTTGCTCGCTGCTTGATGATCATGTAAGTTGATCAATGGAAAATGCCATGAACCTCTTTTAATTTCTTAATTTTTACCTACGGTTTTAGAGTTTTTTTTTTGTAGGAAAAGAAAATATTAAAAATTATTATTAGCTATTTTTTTTCTACGATTTTAAGAAAATTCATAGGTAAAGATATGGGTAAAAAAATATATTTTTTTGATTTTTTTATATGATTTTGAGGTTTTTTGTAGGGAAACAAATCATTAAATATTATTATTAGCCAATTTTTCCCTATGATTTTAAGGTTTTTCGTAGGGAAAGAAATCATTAAAAATTATTATTAGCCAATTTTTTCCTACGATTTTAAGAAAAATCGTAGGGAAAGAAGTGGATAAAAAAAATTCTTGATTTTTTCCCTACGATTTTGAAGTTTTTCGTAGGGAAAGAAATCATTAAAAAATTTTATTACCTAACGTTTCCCTACGAGTTTAAGGTAAATCGTAGGGAAAGATGTGTATAAAAAAATTTTTTTTTCTATTTTTCCCTACGATTTTAGGGTTTTTCATAGGGAAAAAATTTTCTAAAAATTATAATTAGCCAATTTTTCCCTACGATTTTAAGACAAATCGTAGGGAAAGGTATTGATAAAAATATATTTTTTGATTTTTCCCTACGATTTTTAAATTTCGTAGGCAATAGTTTTTAAAATTTAAATTTGAATTTCAAATTCTTCTCATTCTTTCCCTACGAATTATGATCTTTACCTACGAAAAAAATCGTAGGGAAAAGGTCTGATCTATGCCTACAATTTTTAAAAATCGTAGGCAAAGGCTTTCCCTACGCACTTTTCCCTACGATTTTTTTATACTTTTGCCTACGACAGAAATCGTAGGGAAAGGCTTTACCTACGATTTTTTTCTCTTTCCTACGAAAAAAATCGTAGGCAAAAGTTGATTTTTTGTAGTGATTAAATAGAGTGTTTTTTTTTTTTGAATCATTAGAGCATAATATAAAATTAAATTCATTATTCGACATAATCAAATATTTTAATATCTTTTAATTACATAAACTCTTTTAATTGATGGAATGGTCTTACTTATCATTGGGTTTCCAACGGTCATGAAATTTTAAATGCTCCCTTACTTGTGTTGGTGTAAAGTAATTCTACTTGTTATTATGAATTTTAAATGGTTTAAAAGAAAAATATATACTATAATATGTACAAACCAAAATTTAATTGATTTGAACATTTAAAAGCTATACAATCAAAAGAGCATAATATTATAATATTAAAAGCTTATTTTTTTATTCAATTGATTTATATACAAAAAAGCCTTAAGAAGAATATAGTTTTTTTCCTACCAATTTAGATATTGTAAATATATTGACAGTATTTGGACTCGAATATGCTTAGAAGCATTTCCTGCTTTCCACTCTAATATATGTACGTGCGCGCGCGTGTGTATATATATATATATATATATGTATGTATGCATGCATGCATGCATGCCTATATGTATGCTTGGATGTATGTATATATTATGTATTTACTTATATATGTGTGTAGAATACACCAATATGCAAAACTAACCATAGATATAAACAGACTTGCATGCACTTATGGAAGTAGCAAGAATCCTTTACAAGCTACATCATATTAAAATTCCTATCATAAATGTATACCAAAAATATTTATTGGATACGTAACTTTAAGCATCATCCATTTCGTAATTGTTTTTAGTAAATCATCTGATTTATAAGGTGGTGATGTGGGAAATAGAGTTTTATATACCATGTGCAAACCTTATAATTTTTTTATAATTTTTTATGCATAGCTGGTTTATCTTGGTATTAAAAAATTCCTCTCAATAGGCAAATGATATCTCAATCTTAATAATCCTCTAGTACCCACCATTATAAAATCTCCCTCTAGCAATTTTTGATACTAGTGACATAACATATATTAATGCACATGAAGAATAAATTAGAAAAAAGAAAAATTCACATGAATACATGACATAGGGTGTAATGAATCATTCTTCCTTTTCTTTTTGAAATATGACATGTTATTTATTAAATTAAATTATTTATTTATTTTATTGCATACTTGTATTGATATAATTTTGGTACTTTCTACAATAATGTCTCCCTATAATATTTATTAGACATCTCACACCTTCTTGACTTTGAGAAATATCTAGAAACCTCATTTTTAGCAACATTTAAGTCTCCCCTTACAAATTAGCGGGAATCATATCAAGGCTAAAATATTCTCTTAAAATCATCAAGTTGGATACTTTAATCGAAGTTGATGTTGCCATATTTTGTCTGTTTTGCTAGATTTGATTCAATTGTTAATGCATCCAAATTAAACTAGTTTATGTTGCAATTGTAAGTTAATCTATTTGTAGGCTACATGTATGCATTTAAAAATTTTATAAAATGTATTTACAACGAAGCAATAAAATATTGGATCTAATCCAATATCAGCCTACACCAGAATCATGATATAAAAATTATATATAAAAATAAAAAAAATACATAGATCAAATCTGTGTAAATACAAATAGCATAGATCATATCTATGTTTGTGGCCTAGTGCCTTAGATCATATATAAGTCATCAGTAACTATAAAATCTCTTACCTTTCGATGCTAATGACTCTCGTAGCAATAAAACGCGGTGGTAGGTAGTACTTCTGTGAGCCATACAAAGGTGTGCCTCTACAGGTGATCCACACCGGGGTTCTGGTCCGAACCAGCCTCTTCGAAGTGCTAGCTCCTCTCCAAGGCTTCGATGACTATGTTTTTTCTTTTCAACACCAAGATGCTCTTAGAGTTGTAAAAGAACATGGAGGATAGATTTTGGTGGAGAAAATCTAAAGGAAACCCTTCCTTTCTCTTCCCTAAGACCTAGCTTAATTGCTAGGATCCCTACACCCCAAAATCCTTCTTCTCTCATTTTTTTTAAACCAAAAACCACCTCTTTTAATGCCCATTATCAACCCCATAAAAATAAAAAATGTGAAGAGAAAAAGGGAAGGAAGATAAGAAAGAAATCATTCCTCTTCTTTTGCAGCCAAAAAATCTCTCCTTTTAACATCAATCACTAGTCCCATAAAATTGGAAAACATGGAGAGAAAAGGGGTTGAAGATAAGGAATAAATCCTTTCTCTTTTTTTCAACCAAAAATCGCCCCTTTTAATGCCAATTACTAGTTCCATAAAAATAAAAACCATGGAGAGAAAAATGTGGAAGATTAGGAAGAAATCCTTCCTCTTTCTTTTCAACTAAAAGTCATCCCTTTTAATGCTCATCATTAGCCTTATAAAATTGGAAGCCCATAGAGATAAAAGAGAAGGAAGATAAGGAATGGGGGTTAATTAGGGAGAGGTCATCAACATCCCTTTTAAATTTAAATTTAAAATTTAAATTCAAAATTCAAATTTAAACTTGAATTTAAAAATTAGTTTGAAATTCAAATTTATAATTTTGAACTCAAACGGGTAAGAAAGTTAACATTGGGCTCAATTGAACCTAAATTGAGCCCAAACCAAATCACATTTGATTTGACCCAAATTATCATAGCTCAATCAAATTGAGCTAGCCAGCAATCGTATTGCCAATTTAATCCTTCTATTAATTACTAACATTTAGTTTCTTAATCATCAAGTCAAGCAAAATCCCCTATGGTGTGTGACCCTATAGGTTTGAACACTAAGCCGGTAGCACTGGAACACTTACAATACTAATCGAAGTCACCATCTAGCAATGACACCCAATGTTCGGACAGGCCAAAGATTGTAGAGCAACAATCAAGAACCTCTGGCATACAGTTACCATATAATTCATCTCTTTGACTTTCAAAGCTGAAGATGACTTAGGGTTTAACTGCCAACTAATTAGCTCATCCAAAAAGTGTCTCAACTTCACAAATTCTGTGACTTCTTACATGAACTACCCTGCCCAAGGTTTTTCTAAATTGAACACAGTGAGACATCCACTCCAAACTATTTGGAGGGGTCAATCCCTTCTTGATCCACTCACTGCTCCATAAGTACTTGACTGCATCCAAAAACCTTCTATCTCTAAATTAAAATTCTAGGTACTCTAGCACCAAAGTATAGTAGGTTGCTTGCAAGCTATTATGGTGATCTCAGGTCAGAGGGACACTTATATTCATATCCCTTCGCAAACACTTCTTAATAGAAGAGCATTCCATAGATTGGTTACATTCAGTGAGATGTCATACACCTCACCTGCATGTCATACCAATGTCAACACACTCCTTGGTAAAAAGGACAACCAACCCATATGACATATAACAATCTATACTTGATACATAGTTGTCGTATAACTACATATCATTTGATTGCAACCATTTTAAGAACCACTCAATAAACCCTCTCTTTATTGAATCGATTATGGTTCTAAGGATTCCATCATAAAAGAATTTATTTCAAAAACATGCAATATGATGAATAGCCAAATAAATATTTTATTAATTAATAATTCACATATATTTACAACTTGCACAATCATCTATATGTTAGTTGATTGGCTTTAGGACACAATTCCCAACAGCAATTTAGTGTGATATGAAAATATAGTATATTAGGAATTCCATTAAATTCTATATCAAGTATTTTCTAAACTTCATTCCCTTTATATTTGATTTTATATAATTTATCATATCCATTCTAATAATTAATAATTATTCATATATTGAAGGTAAATTCAAATTTTGTCTTAACTTAAACATGAAAAGAAAAACAATAAAGTCTATAACCAAACCTTAACCTCTAAATATCTTACAACAAATTTATTATAAACAAAGCCAAGCATCTTGCTAATAAAGTTTTAAATATAAATTGAATTCAATTTTGGCTCAACCTATTTCAAAAAAATTGGACGAATAGAAAGAATTAAAGATAAATTCTAATTTAAAGGTAATGCTAGTTTGATGTTGTTGCTGCTTCGCTAGAGGAGAAGATTGGAGATTCATTCGGTATCTTCTTGGTAAAGGACGGGAAGCTTAAGGTAAATGTTTTATTTTTAGCTTTTTTGCATACCTTTGCCACAAGTTCCGATGTTTGTCATCCAACGGAGTTCAAGAGCAATCTTCACGATCTTCTGAAGATGGAACGTTGCTGTTGCAATAGTTACAAGCAAACTATGTAAATTTTCTGATATTTTATATGCTATATTGCACTTGTAATACCTTGTAACAAGATGTTTCAAATGAAAATTTTCTTTTCTAATTGCTCGTTCCTTGTGCCGAACGTTCGTCGCTTTAGCTAATTAGGTGCCACGATATGTAGATTCCCTCGGTCCTGCTGAGTTTAGAGAAAGCTCCAGTTGGTTGTGCCGAGACTAGAAGGATCTTTTACTTGGCCCTGCCAAGGTATGAAGAAGGCTTGACCGTTCTGAGGTTCGAAGAAAGTTTTGATCAGTTATGCTGAGGCCCGGAAGATCTTTTACTTGGCCCTGCCAGGGTATGAAGAAGGCTCAGCCATGCCAAGTTTCGGAGAAAGCTTTGGTCGACTGTGCTGAGACCCAAAGGATCTTTTACTTGGCCCTGCCAAAGTACGGAGAAGGCTCGGCCATGCCGAGATTTAGAGAAAGCTTTGGTCGGCTATGCCGAGGTCCAAAGGATCTTTTACTTGGCCTTGCCAAGGTACGAAGAAGGCTCGACCATGCCAAGGTTCAAAGAAAGCTCCAGTTGGCTGTGCCGAGGCCCAAAGGATCTTTTACTTGGCCCTACCAAGGTACAGAGAAGGCTTGACCATGCTGAGGTTTGGAGAAAGCTTTGGTCAGCTGTGCCGAACTCTGGAGGATTTTTACTTAGCCCTGCCAAGGTATGGAGAAAAGATTTTACTTGGCCCTACCAAGGTTCGGAGAAAGCTTGGCTGTGCCGAGATTCAGAGAAAATTTTTACTTTCCCCAGCCAAGGTATGAAGAATGCTCGGTCATGACGAGGTTCGGAGGACTCCAGTCGGCCTTGCCGAGGCTTGAAAGATGGACCCATGGGTCAATGATCGGGCGAGAACTGCCTTTCATGCACAACTAAAGGAAGATTATTATTCAATAAAAAATATTTGATTCGAAGAGTGAAGTTGTATTACAATGAAAAAAATGTCTTGATTTAAATGTACTTTACTGGTGATATATTCAGGGTTTATCCGAGTTCCATATTCTGGGAGTACTATATCCGTTGAAGGTTCTTCATTGCTTGAAGGTGATTCGAGTTCCATGTCCTAGGGTACTATATTCCTTTGAGGTTCTCATTTGAAAAGGTGAGCCCCTCGCACCAGACCCTTTTAGGCCAGTTTTTCTCTTCGTTTGGCCATCCCTAGGAGGAGCTGACCATAGTAATCATATTAACATTATCAGCCACCAATGGGTTCGGTAGGGGTAGTTGTTGAAGCACTAGTGGATGTTCTGCTCTTGGGCTATTTCAAGGATGTATTGATTGAATGTCCTTGTCGGGATTTTGGTGTGCTTTCTTAGCGATGGGGCCCTATGGTGATGAGGCAGGCTTGCAGGGCTAGCTGGTCGGCTTTTTTTTGAGCCCTTCTTCTTCTTTTTCTTGGATTTCTCGACTCGGGCCGACTTTCTGGATTCTTCGACCCCGGCGTATTTGTCTGCCAAGGCCATCATGTCGGAAAGGTTCTTAGAATAGTTGACCTCATAGCTAGGTAAAAGTCTTCTTTCTTTGATACTCCGCCTACTAAGGCGGACATAGCCACCTCGTAGTTGAGGTGGTCAACTTCCAAACTTCCAACATGGCCATGTTAACATGGCTAAGAAAACTTCTCAAGGACTTTCTCCCTTACTACTTGACTTTGGAGAGGGAGTCAGATATTCTTCTGTGGCAGCAGCTGCTGACAAATTGGCTGATGAATAGACGATCCAATTCATCGAAGGAATCAATGGAATTTGGCTTCAGAGTGTTGAACCATGTTCTTGCGGACCCCTGAGAGTGGAGGGAAAGGCCCGGCATAGGATCGCATCCGACACTACGTGGAACATCATGATGGATCGAAAAATGCTTAGGTGATCGTCAAGGTCGGTGGTCCCATGGTAGGCTCGATGGTGGGAAGCTTGATATGGGGCATGATCACCTCCTGCATGATTTTCTCGGTGAAGGGTATACCCTGCTCCACCTTGGTTGAAGATGGGACGCATGTTTGATAGCATCCAACTCTTGATGCAACTCCTGGCGCAACTTCTAGAGTTGTCGTTGCACCCCGTTATCCCGAATAGTAGGAGAGATGGGACGAGGGGATCTCAGCCACGACGTTGAGTCATGGCGAGAGAATACTAGAGATAGGAAGCGAGCTCGATGAAATCTAGGCAGGCTCCTATCTATGCCCTTCTGTGGTGCCAGCTCAACTCCTTCATGGCTGGATTGTCGGGGGAGGCTAGTGGCCTTGAGTGGATTAGGTAGAGAAGCCGCTGGCGAAACCAGGGTGATTGTTCTACCAGAAAATTGTTGAGTGGGTGCAGCTAAAAGAGGAACTTCATGAAGCCTTTTGCACCAGTTGTGATAGGGCTTGGACTTGTTGGACCAGCATGGTAAACTAAACTTGGGTGACGGGGGCTGCTGGCGGTGGAGGAACCTCGGTCGTTGACGGCGAGGGTGTCGTGTTGTTTGTGGGATCAGGCCTTTGAGAGGTGGCCTTATCAGGAGCATCTATTGTTGCTCTATTATGGTTGGCCATTGAGGAAGATGTTCTTCTTGTTTGGAATCTTGTCTTCTTGATTACAAGTTTTAATGGGACTTGAGGCCCTTCCTCTAGCGTCAATCTATTGCAATTGAATTCAATTCTCCGGCTTGAGGATGATGCATGCTGGAATCTGAGTAGTGCTCTCCCATCTGGATGGACTTGCAAGGCAGTCTTTTATGTAGGAAGCATAGAGGGTGGTTCCTGTGAAAGACCCTCTGACGCCCAAATCAGGGAAAACTCTTAGCAAACAGATGAGAGAAGAAGGTTCCAACAGAAGGATCTCTCTCTCTGAGAGGGTTTCTCAGGAGTAATGGCCTTTGCTAGAGTTGTGAGAATATAAGAGCCCTTACCTGAAGGATCTAGGGATGTGGTATTTATGCGCCGCCAGGATGGTGAATAGTTACCTGACTTCTCGAGCATATTTTAGGGAGTTGGCATCCGATAAGGCCAAAATCTCGTCCGTTACAGGGATCGGACGTTGATGAAGTTGATGGGCAATTTATCGGGAATTTAAAATCCTGTTGATCATGGACAGAGTACTGTATTTGGTTTCCATTTCTGTTTTGAGAAGTTCACTCCAAAATCCTTGCGATCGGGGTGGTTCATCCTCCGAGATATTCGATGTGGTTTGAAGCAGCAATGGCGCTTACGTTGAGGGGATGAGGATCGATCCTACTGAGGTATGGAGATGGTTCGGCCCTGTCAAGGTTCGAAGATAGCTCAACCCCTCTGAGGTACTGAAATAGCTTGGCCTTGCTGAGATTCGGAGATAGCTCGGCCCTGCTGAGATACATGATAGCTTGGCCCTATCGAGGTTCGGAGAGCAGATCATCTCTCTTGAATGCCCGTGAGAGAATGGTGGTCTTCTTTTCTTTTGTGGATAATTATTGATCCCAAGGTGCCATCACTTAGCAGGGAATAAGCGGTGAGGCCAGGTCTCATTAGACATATACTGACGTTGGAGGCCGAGGCCGACTCTGGTGTCGGTGTCGACTCTAGAGGCCGAGACCGACTCTGGCATCGGTGTCGAGACGAACTCTGGTTGTCCGTTGGACTATAACTTCGTCAGTCAATATTAACGTGGCTTGATCAGCCACATCGAAGATAACTCGGCCCTTGTTGCCATGTACACTTATTGATGCGGTGATGATTTTTCCCCGCATCAGCTAGCATCCTTTGGAATTGAATACATTCTAGTTTTGGACTAGAACGACAATTTGATGGCCAAAACACAATAAAATATACAATAGTAAAGTAAGAAGACAAACATAAGTAAGGTCCCAATCTAATAAATTGAATAACTAAAATAAAAATATAACATATCATACCGTGGACAATTAAAGAACTCGCCTTATATATGTTTTCTTCAGTAAAGTGAAGAAAAGATCCAAATTTTGTAACTAACATCAAAAACTTGTACATGTTAAAAACATTTCATATTGGCAATTTTATATTGTCCGTTGGGTTAGAGGAATATCAAATGAGATTATAATCTTTTTTTTTCTCCATTTCTTTTGGTCTGACTATAATCAACTTCGAATTGGCACCTTTTGTCTTTGACCCAATCTTAGCTTGATATGAATAAAAGGGATATGTTACCCAATTTTAAAAGTCATAACTGAATGCAAGCTAAGCCTAAAGCCCAAGATAACTCCTTTTCTCCTTTTCTTGAATTGTTTCTATTCCCTAGCAAAATGAACTATTAATAACTTATACTAGTAACACTCTGTGCTGTTCTCTTATTCATTTATCAAATTTTATCAGCAAAAAGAGTTCCAATAAAAGAGCTTCAAGAAGTTGTCTNTGATTTTATATAATTTATCATATCCATTCTAATAATTAATAAATTATTCATATATTGAAGGTAAATTCAAATTTTGTCTTAACTTAAACATGAAAAGAAAAACAATAAAGTCTATAACCAAACCTTAACCTCTAAATATCTTACAACAAATTTATTATAAACAAAGCCAAGCATCTTGCTAATAAAGTTTTAAATATAAATTGAATTCAATTTTGGCTCAACCTATTTCAAAAAAATTGGACGAATAGAAAGAATTAAAGATAAATTCTAATTTAAAGGTAATGCTAGTTTGATGTTGTTGCTGCTTCGCTAGAGGAGAAGATTGGAGATTCATTCGGTATCTTCTTGGTAAAGGACGGGAAGCTTAAGGTAAACATTTTTATTTTTAGCTTTTTTGCATACCTTTGCCACAAGTTCGATGTTTGTCATCCAACGGAGTTCAAGAGCAATCTTCACGATCTTCTGAAGATGGAACGTTGCTGTTGCAATAGTTACAAGCAAACTATGTAAATTTTCTGATATTTTATATGCTATATTGCACTTGTAATACCTTGTAACAAGATGTTTCAAATGAAAATTTTCTTTTCTAATTGCTCGTTCCTTGTGCCGAACGTTCGTCGCTTTAGCTAATTAGGTGCCACGATATGTAGATTCCCTCGGTCCTGCTGAGATTTAGAGAAAGCTCCAGTTGGTTGTGCCGAGACTAGAAGGATCTTTTACTTGGCCCTGCCAAGGTATGAAGAAGGCTTGACCGTTCTGAGGTTCGAAGAAAGTTTTGATCAGTTATGCTGAGGCCCGGAAGATCTTTTACTTGGCCCTGCCAGGGTATGAAGAAGGCTCAGCCATGCCAAGTTTCGGAGAAAGCTTTGGTCGACTGTGCTGAGACCCAAAGGATCTTTTACTTGGCCCTGCCAAAGTACGGAGAAGGCTCGGCCATGCCGAGATTTAGAGAAAGCTTTGGTCGGCTATGCCGAGGTCCAAAGGATCTTTTACTTGGCCTTGCCAAGGTACGAAGAAGGCTCGACCATGCCAAGGTTCAAAGAAAGCTCCAGTTGGCTGTGCCGAGGCCCAAAGGATCTTTTACTTGGCCCTACCAAGGTACAGAGAAGGCTTGACCATGCTGAGGTTTGGAGAAAGCTTTGGTCAGCTGTGCCGAACTCTGGAGGATTTTTACTTAGCCCTGCCAAGGTATGGAGAAAAGATTTTACTTGGCCCTACCAAGGTTCGGAGAAAGCTTGGCTGTGCCGAGATTCGGAGAAAATTTTTACTTTCCCCAGCCAAGGTATGAAGAATGCTCGGTCATGACGAGGTTCGGAGGACTCCAGTCGGCCTTGCCGAGGCTTGAAAGATGGACCCATGGGTCAATGATCGGGCGAGAACTGCCTTTCATGCACAACTAAAGGAAGATTATTATTCAATAAAAAATATTTGATTCGAAGAGTGAAGTTGTATTACAATGAAAAAAATGTCTTGATTTAAATGTACTTTACTGGTGATATATTCAGGGTTTATCCGAGTTCCATATTCTGGGAGTACTATATCCGTTGAAGGTTCTTCATTGCTTGAAGGTGATTCGAGTTCCATGTCCTAGGGGTACTATATTCCTTTGAGGTTCTCATTTGAAAAGGCGAGCCCCTCGCACCAGACCCTTTTAGGCCAGTTTTTCTCTTCGTTTGGCCATCCCTAGGAGGAGCTGACCATAGTAATCATATTAACATTATCAGCCACCAATGGGTTCGGTAGGGGTAGTTGTTGAAGCACTAGTGGATGTTCTGCTCTGTGGGCTATTTCAAGGATGTATTGATTGAATGTCCTTGTCGGGCTTTTGGTGTGCTTTCTTAGCGATGGGGCCCTATGGTGATGAGGCAGGCTTGCAGGGCTAGCTGGTCGGCTTTTTTTTGAGCCCTTCTTCTTCTTTTTCTTGGATTTCTCGACTCGGGCCGACTTTCTGGATTCTTCGACCCCGGCGTATTTGTCTGCCAAGGCCATCATGTCGGAAAGGTTCTTAGAATAGTTGACCTCATAGCTAGGTAAAAGTCTTCTTTCTTTGATACTCCGCCTACTAAGGCGGACATAGCCACCTCGTAGTTGAGGTGGTCAACTTCCAAACTTCCAACATGGCCATGTTAAATGGCTAAGAAAACTTCTCAAGGACTTTCTCCCTTACTACTTGACTTTGGAGAGGGAGTCAGATATTCTTCTGTGGCAGCAGCTGCTGACAAATTGGCTGATGAATAGACGATCCAATTCATCGAAGGAATCAATGGAATTTGGCTTCAGAGTGTTGAACCATGTTCTTGCGGACCCCCTGAGAGTGGAGGGAAAGGCCCGGCATAGGATCGCATCCGACACTACGTGGAACATCATGATGGATCGAAAAATGCTTAGGTGATCGTCAAGGTCGGTGGTCCCATGGTAGGCTCGATGGTGGGAAGCTTGATATGGGGCATGATCACCTCCTGCATGATTTTCTCGGTGAAGGGTATACCCTGCTCCACCTTGGTTGAAGATGGGACGCATGTTTGATAGCATCCAACTCTTGATGCAACTCCTGGCGCAACTTCTAGAGTTGTCGTTGCACCCCGTTATCCCGAATAGTAGGAGAGATGGGACGAGGGGATCTCAGCCGCGACGTTGAGTCATGGCGAGAGAATACTAGAGATAGGAAGCGAGCTCGATGAAATCTAGGCAGGCTCCTATCTATGCCCTTCTGTGGTGCCAGCTCAACTCCTTCATGGCTGGATTGTCGGGGGAGGCTAGTGGCCTTGAGTGGATTAGGTAGAGAAGCCGCTGGCGAAACCAGGGTGATTGTTCTACCAGAAAATTGTTGAGTGGGTGCAGCTAAAAGAGGAACTTCATGAAGCCTTTTGCACCAGTTGTGATAGGGCTTGGACTTGTTGGACCAGCATGGTAAACTAAACTTGGGTGACGGGGCTGCTGGCGGTGGAGGAACCTCGGTCGTTGACGGCGAGGGTGTCGTGTTGTTTGTGGGATCAGGCCTTTGAGAGGTGGCCTTATCAGGAGCATCTATTGTTGCTCTATTATGGTTGGCCATTGAGGAAGATGTTCTTCTTGTTTGGAATCTTGTCTTCTTGATTACAAGTTTTAATGGGACTTGAGGCCCTTCCTCTAGCGTCAATCTATTGCAATTGAATTCAATTCTCCGGCTTGAGGATGATGCATGCTGGAATCTGAGTAGTGCTCTCCCATCTGGATGGACTTGCAAGGCAGTCTTTTATGTAGGAAGCATAGAGGGTGGTTCCTGTGAAAGACCCTCTGACGCCCAAATCAGGGAAAACTCTTAGCAAACAGATGAGAGAAGAAGGTTCCAACAGAAGGATCTCTCTCTCTGAGAGGGTTTCTCAGGAGTAATGGCCTTTGCTAGAGTTGTGAGAATATAAGAGCCCTTACCTGAAGGATCTAGGGATGTGGTATTTATGCGCCGCCAGGATGGTGAATAGTTACCTGACTTCTCGAGCATATTTTAGGGAGTTGGCATCCGATAAGGCCAAAATCTCGTCCGTTACAGGGATCGGACGTTGATGAAGTTGACGGGCAATTTATCGGGAATTTAAAATCCTGTTGATCATGGACAGAGTACTGTATTTGGTTTCCATTTCTGTTTTGAGAAGTTCACTCCAAAATCCTTGCGATCGGGGTGGTTCATCCTCCGAGATATTCGATGTGGTTTGAAGCAGCAATGGCGCTTACGTTGAGGGGATGAGGATCGATCCTACTGAGGTATGGAGATGGTTCGGCCCTGTCAAGGTTCGAAGATAGCTCAACCCCTCTGAGGTACTGAAATAGCTTGGCCTTGCTGAGATTCGGAGATAGCTCGGCCCTGCTGAGATACATGATAGCTTGGCCCTATCGAGGTTCGGAGAGCAGATCATCTCTCTTGAATGCCCGTGAGAGAATGGTGGTCTTCTTTTCCTTTTGTGGATAATTATTGATCCCAAGGTGCCATCACTTAGCAGGGAATAAGCGGTGAGGCCAGGTCTCATTAGACATATACTGACGTTGGAGGCCGAGGCCGACTCTGGTGTCGGTGTCGACTCTAGAGGCCGAGACCGACTCTGGCATCGGTGTCGAGACGAACTCTGGTTGTCCGTTGGACTATAACTTCGTCAGTCAATATTAACGTGGCTTGATCAGCCACATCGAAGATAACTCGGCCCTTGTTGCCATGTACACTTATTGATGCGGTGATGATTTTTCCCCGCATCAGCTAGCATCCTTTGGAATTGAATACATTCTAGTTTTGGACTAGAACGACAATTTGATGGCCAAAACACAATAAAATATACAATAGTAAAGTAAGAAGACAAACATAAGTAAGGTCCCAATCTAATAAATTGAATAACTAAAATAAAAATATAACATATCATACCGTGGACAATTAAAGAACTCGCCTTATATATGTTTTCTTCAGTAAAGTGAAGAAAAGATCCAAATTTTGTAACTAACATCAAAAACTTGTACATGTTAAAAACATTTCATATTGGCAATTTTATATTGTCCATTGGGTTAGAGGAATATCAAATGAGATTATAATCTTTTTTTTTCTCCATTTCTTTTGGTCTGACTATAATCAACTTCGAATTGGCACCTTTTGTCTTTGACCCAATCTTAGCTTGATATGAATAAAAGGGATATGTTACCCAATTTTAAAAGTCATAACTGAATGCAAGCTAAGCCTAAAGCCCAAGATAACTCCTTTTCTCCTTTTCTTGAATTGTTTCTATTCCCTAGCAAAATGAACTATTAATAACTTATACTAGTAACACTCTGTGCTGTTCTCTTATTCATTTATCAAATTTTATCAGCAAAAAGAGTTCCAATAAAAGAGCTTCAAGAAGTTGTCTTTTGGAATTTTTATAGCTTCTATTGCTGGATTCGGTTACCAAGGCTTAAAAGCGAACCCAACAAAGCAGCATTCATGCTAAGGATTATATTGCATGGAGTCAAAAAAAATAAAAAATAAAAGTGCCTAAATCATAACCTCTAGGATCTTGAGGGGAAAAAAAGACAATTACCAAATACATATATCATAGCTTAGAACTTAAGGCACCATATGCTAAATCTAATTTAGGCACTATTTGAATTAACTATTGGGATACTTTTAAGTAGTTGTTTCCTAACAGTTATGTGAGATTGTTGTTGATCAGCAATCAACCGTCTTCACTAAGAGGCCCTCAAAATTAAAACTTACCACCTTTGTGTACGATTATATTCCAAAATTAAACCTAAGTCAAAATCAAAGTATAAATTCAAACATGATAGAGAAAGAGGGAGAGAAATTTAGAAATATCTCAAAGCAAATCTAATAGCCTTTGCTCTTACAGGTGAGGGAAAAGTTGGAGGGATGTGTTAGGGCTTACAATCAATCAGAAATGTAAAAAAAGAGAAGAATAATGATAAAGAAAGATTTATAGGGATATATTTAAAGTTTTATTAAATTAGCAAAAATATTTTTGTCCTTTAGTAGCATATTATTGATATGGCTGGTTAGAAGCCTGCATTTTTCAAATTGAAAAAGACCACAAGAGTAGTTGTCATTTTAAATAGAGAATAATGGAAAATAAGTTAAAATTATTTTTCAAAATTCAGTGTAAATTTAGAGAATTAGAAACCAAGGGTCTCTGGTTCCTATTTGAAAAATTTTCTCATTCGAATACAACATTCCCTTTTTATTTTCTGTATTTTTTTTCAGAAAACAGCCATTATCTTTTTCAATTAAACAGCCTTCAAATGCTTCGGCATCCAGACTTATCTCCAGCTCATAGAAGATAAAGCTCACCTAAGATCTTTGAAAAGATTAGGGTTAGGGTAATAAAATTATTCATTTTTCAACAACTGGTTTTCCAGAGTAGTTGTCAGAGTCTGTCAAAGCTGTCTATGGAATTCCTCTCCTTATTAGGAGTCAACTATGGTGTATGTTGTCTTTGAGAGCACACCAAATTTTCAATGGACATATTTCACCAAAGCAAATAAACAAAAATTTTATGTTACAATAAGGAATCAGTACTGTCATCGGATGTGAATTCAAAAGTAACGATAGATCGTATAACAAAATGGGCATCAAATACGATTCAATTTCCAATTGCAATCAAGTTGGAGAGGCAAAAAAAAAAAAGAAAGGAAAATGTGAGGCAAAATATGTGTTTCCCTTTGCATTTGATTAGTAGCAAATCTACAAACCAACGAAATGGAGACCTACCTGAAGGGTACTTTGTGCTTGGGGACTACGAGTGGAGCCCAAGAGCTGAGGCAAGAAGTCTATAAATGCTGCAAAGGAATTTACATGGGTACAAATTAGACATTTAACATTGAATATTTAGATAAGTAAAATAGCATATAAAAACTAAAACTCAGACAACATATATTGAATGTATCAAACTTTTAATATTAGAGCATGAGGCTATATATAAGACGATTATGATTTTTTTTTTTTACCAAAATGCATGATTGACATGTAAATATATAAGCACAACATGCCTGTGAATCCATCATAACCACATCATGCCGGTTGAAAAATTTTATTATGAACAATATTATATATGCAGCTATCAACTAGAGATAAGTTTTATGTTCTATCATGAAAAATTTGTTGTTTTATGGTCGATCTAATTTCTATACCTCTTTCTTTACATCTATTGCTTTTTTTGAACTTTCATTTTGTTAACAACTAGAATATGCCGCAAGAGATAACTTGCAGAAAATATACTAATCATTTCAATTTTTATGATGTAAGAAAAGCTAACAAATTTCTCTAACCTTTGTAGGCACACCACTTTAATGAAAACCAAGCACATATCTAGACCCCAATAGACAAAAATACATAATCATTAGAATGTAAACACAATCACTATAATACTTATGAATGTGCAAAAAGGAGATTATCATATCTTAATTCATTAAAGTATTGTCCAAAGCCACCTTTGACGCGTTATTTTACACTTTACTAAATGCAACTGGAATCACCAAATTCACATAATTAAAAAAAAATGTGCCAAAGATCATATTATCAACAAAATTTAATGAACATCACTTTAATCATGACCAAACACCATGATCCTACCCCTTAACAAGATGAAAACAGCATATCTAACCCAACTACGACCAAAAAATGCTCCTCATTTCCTTCGGCCTTCATTTATATTTAAGGGTGCATTTGATGACCATTTTGGAATTACCTTGATGAACTTAGATTACTGATGATTTTAATCTTCAGATGATCTAATTCTCAGTGATCAAAGATCACTATATTTGATATGATATACCAAAGTGATCAAGGATCACCGGTGATCTAACACCATGTTTGGTATGCTATGAAAATCCAAGATTACTAATTATAAAATATCAAAATCATCCTATTATATTATATTATATAACATATTTTATAATATCATATGATATATTAAATTATATATATTATAATATAAACTAATATTATATTATAATTGATAAATATATAAATATAATATAGTATACTATAATATAATAATAAGAGGTATACCTTCCCAACTCTTGAACCTATAAAGATTTCAAAGCCACCTCATTTTTTCATTTTTTTTATTTTTAAAATTTGTAAACTGTATAGATTAATGATGAGGAAATTGATCGGATTTAGAATTGACTACATTCAAATATCGCCAAGTCTACCACATAATAATAATATCATCTATTATCTTTTAATATTATATATTATATCATTATATTTAATAAAAATAAGAAAAAGTTGATTATGGTAGTTTGGACATATACAACGTAGACCTTTAGATGCTCTAGTTAGAAAGAGTGATCTTTTAACAATTCATTATAAGGATAGAGGTAAAGGTAGACCTAAACTAACATGGATAGAAATAATTAAAAAAGATATAACTATTTATAATTTAAATATCGACTTGGTCCTGAATATAGCAGAGTGGAGGAAGCAGATTAATGTAGCCGACTCCATGTAGCCGAGAAAAGGCTTAGATGAGTTAAGTTGAGTAGAGTATATCATTATATTGATATTATATTATAATAATATAATATAATGCATAAATTATACTTAGTATAATAATAAAATATATTAATTTTAAATATCATGTTATATATAAATTATTGCTATTATAATAGATTTATTATGAAATAAGAAGTACTTTGAACTATAAATTTTAGTTTAAGATTATCACAAGGGGATGATCTCGGATCACCACCTAAGATCACCCACAATAGCATAATACAAGAGGTAGGGGTGATCTTGGATTACCGTCACGTAGGATCATCTCAATACAACCAAACAGAGTAATGTTATTACTATTTCATGGATCACTAAGTATCCTTGGTGGATCATCCTATATCGAATACTCTCTAATTGTCACAATAACCCGACATATTAAAAATATCTTTCAACGAATGGTTTGGACAACCATGACAACTAAGCATGCTTCTCTAAATCCAACCGGCCAATAATGGCCTACTTTGTTTGCCTACAATGCGAAAGCATCTATCAAAAGGTGATTGAAAGATCGTCGACGAATAAACGGTTTTGGACTTTCGGCTCGACAGAAGGAAATGGGGAAGTCCAACTATGGAATTGTCTTCTTTAATTAGAAGGTAAATAATAGAGCCTTTCTTGATGGAGTTCTTGCATAGAAAGAAATAGTCCGAGTTGATCGGACTAAATAAACTAGGGTTAGTCAAACTAGGTCAAATATGTTGGACTAGAACACATGATTGATTAGATAAAAGAAAATTAAAAAAAACATAGGTTGCACTATCATGAAGCAACAAAAAATAATCTATTTGTTAGTAGTAGAATGCAATTAATCTTTATGTCAAGAAGTTTAATTAGCAAAATATGTAACAAATTAGGAGCTCATCATTTTAACAAATTAATACAGCTTGGATTAGTTTTGATGTCAACTAATTTAATTTTTAGTTTTGGTTTCATAATTGAGTAAACTTTAGGATTAGATCTGCTTCGAGATAACATCTAACTTAAACAATGCTGCTCCAAGAACACCGCCTACTATATTAATAAATTATTTATATTATACCTTTAATTAATTAATAATCATTTATATAAGTAAAATGCACTAAATTTGGTGCAGCATGGAGATTAAAAGGATGAGTTGAATCAGTTGATCGACAAAAATTGAGCTTAAAAAATAAACATGCAAAATTAAAGCTTGGATTAATTTTGATGTCAACTAATTTAATTTTTAGTTTTGGTTTCATAATTGAGTAAACTTTAGGATTAGACCTGCTTTGAGATAACATCTAACTTGAACAATGCTGCTCCAAGAGCACCGCCTACTATATTAATAAATTATTTATATTATACCTTTAATTGATTAATAATCTAATTCTAATTAGTTTAATTTAATTTTAATTAAAAAAGGAAATTAACCTAACTAGACCTTAATTATTTTAATTAAATCCTAATTAGAGGAGTATTAGCATAATTGAGCCGTAATTAAGGAAAATCTAGCTTAATTAAGCCTTAATCAGAGAGATTTTAGCCTAATTAGACTCTAATTGAGTTAACCTAAGGTTAGGCCCAATCCTAATTCAATCTAATTAGGTTAGGGTAGGGTCTAAATTAAATTCTAACCAGATCTAACTAAATTAACGTATGATAAATATTGAATTTAGGATTAATCATTGTAGGTGATTACTCATTTGAAGAGTGAGCAAGATTGATGGCACAAATTCATGCATTAAGATTCGTACTTGGATTGTGATAAATTTTAAATTGAAATTTTGGATTGATGAGCGAGGTAGAAGTCCTTACTACTACTTATATGTAATGTCCTTGAATAGATTTTGACAGCATATGTCATGGTTTTGTATTTTGATTATGTACGTATATGATATATATTCAGCAAAATTTCATCTTAGCATCATTATATTATCAAGAAGGCTTTCTCTCTGTTTTTAAATTTTTATTAACTTTTTCTTTTCTTATGGATTACCTAGTGGCTGCCGACAGAAATTCATTGTGGAATTGCCTACATTCCATGCCCCTTGATGATTCGTATCCTGCAAAACAAAAGGGTATAATATTACCATGATGAGGAACACAGTCTTCTGGATCACCTAGGATATGACGCAGAAGTTGAGATACTCTCTCTACAAAATTAACATACCTGTCTTGGGTCGGAACTAGAAATTGGTGGAGCTTCAAAAGCAGTTTGTTGCAATGGAATATAACTAGAGAAATCCTGCAAAACTTTATTAATTTAAAACAGAAAGAATCCCAAATACTCAACCTAAGGAGACTTGAAGTGTAACGGAAAATTTATGTTCTGCTTTGGTGATAGCTCAAATGCTTAAAAAGGCTGGCAATTAGAGGAATACAGTCTCTTAAACTAGCTTATGGGCCTCAAAAATTCACCTGAGCTACGACGGCTGTGTATTGCGCCTCTTGTAGATGAGGTACTGGACTCGGAACACTGGCGGCATGGTTCGTTGCCCCAACGGCAGGAGCCGCCAATGGAACATCATCATCTTGCGACGGTTCTATAGGCTGCACTGGAAAAATCTGGCAGATAGCAAACTGTGCCTGCAAGAATAGAAATTAGAAGATGGAACCGATTTTATTTAGTAAAGTAGTTAGTTACCATTGCAGCTAAGCTGGATTAAGCACAACAATAGACTTTAATTCTCAAAAGACATCACAGAGCAACAAAAAAAAAATACAAAAATAGCTCCTTTTTTTTTCTAGCCTATTTTGTTTTTCCTTACCTGGACTTCCCCTATGGTATATTCCATCATCATCCATCCAGTGCGTTCCTTCCCCTTGCGGTACTGGAACTTCTTCTTGTAAAAAGAATCAAAGCATTTTGCTTCACGTAAATTCCAGCTGCCGCCTCTCGGGGTCCTACGTATTATTGCCTTGCCCTTGGATTTGTATATGAGATCGGTAGCATACCACTTTGCATGCCTATCTCCGGAGGCACCAACTGGGAAGTCCTCCATCCAGGATTCCTTGAAATCTATTAGCATCAACTCATATACGAATCATCTTAATTAGACAAAAGCGGTTGACCAAAGAAACTTCGAGTAAAACCATTAATTTGTATATGGTTTTCAAGCAACAATAAAAATTCTGTTCCTTCTAGTACCTGTGTCCAAAAACTTCAAGTAAAGTCTGGATTGGATTCTATAGTTAGGTCATTATAGAGATGATGAAGAAGAAGGAAGAGGAAGTTCTTCATTTGGGACTGGTGGTGGTTTTAAGTAGAAGAGGTGGTGTGAGGCTTACCAGGTGCTTCTATAACTCCAGTACTGGTGTAAACCTGCTTCCAATTGATGGCATATGGAAGAATTGTACTTTCCCTACCATGGGATTCTAACAGTCTGAGAGAAGAGACTATGGTCTCATCTGACGGAGAACGTACACAACCCCTCCAATTATCATCCGCCGTGCCCATGATAGGTTCTCCGACCCTCACTGTGAAGATGAACGCAAATTTTAGATCGTCCCGCTCCGAGCAAGCTACAAAACACACCAATCCAAGATCAAAAAACAAAAAAACAAAAAGAGAACTCCAGAGATACGAAATAGCGAGAGCACAGTTCATCAAAATAGTGAATCGAGATACGATCGATGCCTTGACACAGAGAGCAAGCGCGCGAGCGAGAGAGAGCGAGCACGCGCAGAAGGCGAGAATCTATGAGGAGAAAGGGCGTACCTGGGAAATAGGAACGCGTTACAGGAAAAAGGAAGGGCTCCACGCGCTAAATAGGGACGCGTTCCCGGAGAAAAGGAAAGGAGAGCATGCGTTCCCGGAGAAGAGAAAGGAAGAGGGGACGGGGGGCGGACGTTTTCTATTTCCTTTTCTACGAGGAAATTACAAAAGCACATCCTTTTACTGAAATAAAAAAAAAAATTTACCGAAAATAAAAAAAAAAATTTTACAACGACAGCATCTGGGAAAAGGATGGGAGAGCACGCGTGAAATAGAGACGCGTTCCTGGAGAAAAGGAAGGGAGAGCACGCGTTCCCGGAGAGGGGGAAGGGAGAGGAGGCGCGTTCACGGAGTAAAGGAAGGAAGAAGGGACGAGAGAACGTTTTCTATTTCCCGTCGCCGGTTACATCACCGGTTCCTAATTCCTTTTCGACGAGGAAATTACAAAAACACATCCTTTTACTGAAAATAAAAATTTTTTTTACTGAAAATAAAATTTTATTTTTACTTTAATTTTTTTTATAAAAAAAATAGGTTGAGGTATGATATGCGGATGATGGAGGATGGCGTTGATGTAACACAAGTACTATATCAATGATGGTAGCTAGTGAAGGCATAATGGTGATGAATGATAGTGAATGTAAAAGTATAGTATGGTGGATGATGTACATGGTGATGAGTGATAGAGGTATCTTGATTCATACTTGTGATGGTGATAGTGAAGGATGATAGGTATGATGGAGATATAGTGAAGTGATGATAGAGGAGGGTAGAGGAGGTTGGCCATGATGGAGGTATAGTGGAGGTTGTGGTGCTGATGGTAGTTAATAATAATATTATGATAATGGTCGTAGCAACAGTGATAGTCGGTAGTGATGTGGCTGATCACTTCCTCTGGTTGTAGTATAATAGTCCGCATAGTTTTCGGAACAAATTAATGATTTGATAATTGGTCCCAACGTTGGCCTTTGTATTGGCCTTAGACTTAGTCTCGGCTTCGGCCTCAGCCTCGGACTTAGTCTCGGCTTCAACCTCGGCCTTGGACTTAGTTTCGGTCTCGGCTTCGTCCTCGGCCTAGGATTTCTCAGTCTCGGCCTTGGCCTCGGACTTCGGCCTCAATCACAAACCATACCAGCTGCATTTGCCTCGAGCCTCGCCTCGGCCTCGGCCTGGAGTCCCACCTCGGCCTCGGCCTCGAGCCTCGCCTCGGCCTCGACCTGGAGTCCCACCTAGGCCCCGGCCTGTCTTCGGCCTCGGTTTCAAATCTTGCCTCGTGTGCTATTAGCGCAGTTTCATTTGCGAAACCGACTTCGAATGTTGAACAGATTTGAAACACCAACAACGGCCGCGTATCCCGCTCACCTGCTTTTTGTTAGGATCATGAGCAGTTACAGATTGTGTGCAATTGCCGATATTTATGGCACGCGTTCAGCAGCTATGCTCCAACCTACGGAGTCGATCTTAACGGAAGATAGGATTCAACTGTTATCGACAAAGGGTAAGAGGGACCTCCGAACAGGTAGATAAAACCCCCAACTCACCACGAGGGGGGACTCAATCTCTACTTTCCCATTTCAAATTCTTGTTCTCCAAATCACTGACTTGAGCGTCAGAGGGTCCCCGTCGGAACCTACGGTCCGAAACTTTTCTTGCAAGTTTCCGGCTACAGGAAGCAATTGTATCATCTTCTGAAGACTAAGCTCCCGACCTATTCGAAAGTGATTTGGCGGCAACATATTGACGCGCCAGGTAGGGGTCACGGGCTGAGCAGTTGAAGGCCAACCTCCCAGTTCCGCCTCCCGTACAGCCGCAGTTTAACCAAGCTGATCGGCTCGATGCTCTGATCCAGCAGGTTCAGGACCTGATTGCGATGGTGCGGGGACTACAGGAGCAATGCTCCGCCACCACGCCTCTGCCACCCCAACATTCTCCGCCTCATGTGGAGGGTACTGAAGCTAATCGGTCTCGTCGTAGCAGAACCCCTCCGGAGGCCTCCCACCCTCGTCGTGGCAGGACCCCTCTGAAGGCCTCCCACCGTGCGTCCCCGAAGTTTCGTCGCCGGGAGACCTCCAAACGGCAACGGTCTCCTTCCCTTCATTCCGATCCCCTTCCCAAACGATGTGGTGAGAAGGAACCTAAGCAGGTGCATTCCATGCGCCGGCAGCCTTCTCCCTATTCATCTTCCACATCCTCAAAGGAAGACACCAACAAGAAGACTGCTTGCCGGGCCGAGCGAAGGTTAGACGAATACCATCAGCGGTTGGAGGAGCTTAGCCGCAGAATCACCAACCCACACGGGACGGACTACGACCACCGCCCTCCGCTTTCTTTCCGTATCATGGAGGAACCGGTCCCACCCCGGTTCCGTCTACTCCAGCTTGACCCATACGACGGCACTGCGGACCCTCTGGACCATCTGGAAAGCTACAAGGTCCTCATGCAAGTCTAGAGGGCGATAGATTCTCTTCTCTGTGTTGCCTTCCCTGCTACACTTCGGAAGGCTGCCCGTGCATGGTACTCTTGTTTGCCGCCATGAAGTATCAACTCCTTCAGACAACTCGAGCGATCTTTCCTGGCCCACTTTGATGCATACCGGAAGATCTCTCGGATGGCTGATAGCCTGTTCACAGTTTAGCAGAGGAGCGGCGAAACCCTGAAGGACTTTGTGGCTCGATTCAAAGAGGCTGCGCTCGATGTCTACAATCTTGAGGACTTCGTGGCCACTCTGGCCTTGAAGCGGAAACTCCATCCCTCTAGGTTCGCTTATTCCTTGGATAAAAAGCCTTTTCCAGCTCTTATGCCGAACTGCTGAGCCGGGCGTAGAAGTATATCTGCGCCGATAAAGTAGACTCCTCTAGGAGGAAGGTTGACAAAGGATTCGGCAAGAAGCCAGTACCTTCGGAACCCGTGGGAGTGCGATCTAGAAAGTCTGAGCCGCCTCATTGCCCAGATAACCAACCCCAGGCGTCGGTTCCCAAAGAACACTTCACTCCTCTTCCCGCCCCAATATCCCACATTCTGTTGGAAATTGAGGATGAGTCCTACCTTCGGCGTCCACCTCCCATGAGGCCAGGAGTTCCCCGCAGCATAGACCTATATTGCCGATACCATAGGGACTATGGCCATGACACAGAGGACTGTCACCTGCTGAAGAAGGCTATCGAGGAACTTGTTCAGCAAGGTCACTTAGGCAAATTTGTCCGAAGAGGAATCCCTACTACCCCGGGCCCATCGGCACCTCCTGCACCTCATATCAGCGTAGACAAAAATGCCCCGACGGAGAAGACGGTGGCCATGATCTCCTGGGGGGTAGGTAACAATTCTAAAAGACAGCGTGAGGAGGGAGTAGACTTTGTAATTCCCTTCTCTAAAAGGGATCTAGAAGGGGTAGTAAACAAGCATGATGATAGCATCGTCGTGTCCATGACGATCGCAAAGCACCCTCCTGTGAAACGAATTTTAGTTGACAGTGGGAGCTTTGTCGATGTTTTGAGTTATGATGCTTTTGTTCGGATGAATTTGCCTAGTTGTTCCCTTCGGCCAGTCACCACCCCCTTGATGGGTTTTATTGGGGATTCTGTAAGGGTCGAGGGAGAAATCATTCTCCCTGTCACAGCTGGGACTCCGCCGCGCCAGAGTACAGTTCTCATGAATTTCTTGGTAGTCCGAGTCCCACTGGCTTACAATGCCATCCTTGGGAGACCTGGTTTGAACCTGTTGGATGCTGTTATCTCCACCAAAAGATTACTTGTAAAGTTCCCTACTGGCGAGGGAGTTGGAGAGATGAGGGGAGAGCAGAGTCTATTGCCACTCTGCTACCACTTGGCCCCCAGTCCACAAGGGGCGGCGTCGGCAACATCGCCCGAGCCGTTCGACCCCAGAGACTTGGAAAGGAGGGGACAGCCAGCCGAGCACCTGCTGACTTTCCCATTGGGGGAGGACCCGACGAGGACCATCCAGGTTGGGGCCCTACTTCCGGAGGAGGCGCATGATCAGCTTCTTGCTTTCCTACGAGCCAACTCCAACATTTTTGCATGGTCATCATCCGACATGCCGGGCATCCCTGAGGAGGTAATTACTCACCGGCTCAGCATCAAACCAGGATGCCGGCCAGTTCGTTAGAAGAAGAGAAGCTTCGCTCCAGACCGGCAGAAGGCCATTGATGAAGAGATCCACAAGCTGGAAGCTGCAGGCCACATTCGAGAGGTCCATTACCCCGATTGGCTGGCCAACGTTGTGATGGTTCGCAAGGCTAACGGGAGTTGGAGGATGTGCGTGGATTTCACTGACCTCAACCAAGAATGCCCCAAGGACAGTTTTCCCTTGCCTCGAATTGACCAGTTGGTGGATGCTACGTCCGGTCACGAGATCCTTAGCTTCATGGATGCCTTCTCTGGGTATAACTAGATCAAGATGGACCCGGCGGACGAGGAAGCCACCTCGTTTGTAACCGAAAAGGGGATATACTGCTACAAGGTGATGCCGTTCGGATTAAAGAACGCCGGAGCCACCTACCATAGACTGATGAATAAAGTCTTTGAAGATCAGATTGGATGCAATATGGAGGTGTACGTGGACGACATGCTGACCAAAAGTGTCCATACCGCTAGCCACGTTGACGACTTGGCGGAAACCTTTGGCAACCTCCGCCGATACCGGATGAGGTTGAACCCTCACAAGTGCGCCTTTGGGGTGACAGCGGGCAAGTTTTTGGGTTTCATGGTGACGCAGCATGGGATCGAAGCAAATCTTGACAAAATCCGGGCCATCTTGGACATGAGGTCTCCGGCTAACAAGAAGGAGGTGCAGCGCTTGACTGGAAGAGTGGCAGCCTTGAGCCATTTTTTATCTAAGTCCGCAGAGAGATGTTTGCCTTTCTTTAAAGCACTGCGCAAAGTCAACGGTTTTGAGTGGACGAGGGAGTGTCAAGAGGCCTTTGAGGGATTAAAAGAGTTCTTATCCACCCCGCCCTTGCTATCTAAACCAAGGGGTGGGGAAGAGCTCCTCCTGTACCTCGCAGCCTCTTCCAGAGCTGTCAGCTCCGTGCTTATTCGCATGGATGCCGATGGGACACAAAAGCCAGTATACTACACCAGTAAGGTGCTCCACGACGTGGAGACTAGATATTTCAGTGTCGAGAAGATCATCTTTGCATTGGTCATCTCGGCACAGCGCTTCAGGCCCTATTTTCAAGCCCACCCAATCGTAGTGGTCACAGATCAACCACTCAAGGCGATCCTCTCTTGCTCCGACACCTCTGGCCGACTGGCGAAGTGGGCACTCAAGCTAGGAGAATTCGACCTATCATTTTGGCCCAGGTCGGCTATGAAGTCTCAGGTTTTAGCAGATTTTCTGGTCGAGTGCACCTGGACAGAAGAGCAGCGGAAGGAGTCCCATGCAAACCCTTTAGGCGATGCAGTCGAGGGAAGAGGGGAGGATTGGATCCTTCACGTAGACGGGGCGTCAAATTCTCAAGGAAGCGAGGCAGGCCTCATCCTAGCAAGTTCAGACGGAGTTGTGATCGAGTATGCCCTCCGTTTCCTCTTCCTAGCCACCAACAACTAAGCCGAGTACGAAGCCTTGCTGTCAGGGATGAGGCTGGCGCGAGAGCTCGGGGTGAAATGCCTTAGGGTCTTCACCGAATCCCAGCTTATCTCCGGTTAGATCAAGGGAGAGTATGAGGCGCGGGATCCTACTGTCCCGTTACTTGAGTATAGTGCAGTCACTAGCCTCTCCCTTGGCCCACTTCAGTGTCAGTTACATTCCTCGGGAGGAAAACGCTAGAGCTGACGCTTTATCCCGGCTAGCCATCTCGGCTGGCGGGACCTTGAGGAGAACCTACATGGAGCATCTGGAAGCCCCAAGCATCGACGCAGTAGAAGAATCCATGCCAGTCCGCCAAGAGCCCTCCTGGATGGATGTTTACGTCCAATACTTCACAGCTGGTGTCCTCCCAGCCGACCCTACCGAAGCCAAGCTATTCAAATGATGAGTACATAAGTTCCTGATGTTCGATGGATAACTGTACCAAAGATCCTTCTCTCATCCTCTCCTCAGATGTGTTGGTCTTGCGGACGCCAACTACATCCTTCGAGAGATCCATGAAGGTATTTGCGAAAACCACTTGGAGGGCAGAGCGCTGTCGCATAAGGTCCTACGCCAAGGCTACTACTACTGGCCCACCATGCGAGAAGACGCAGCCGAGTTGGTCCGAAAGTGCGACAGTTATCAGCGGCATGCAAACATTTAACGGCTGCCAACCTCTCAATTAAGCCCCCTGTCGGCCCCATGGCCTTTCGCCCAGTGGGAGAGATCCATGAAGGTATTTGTGGAAACCACTTGGGGGGCAGAGCGCTATCGCATAAGGCCCTACGCCAAGGCTAATACTGGCCCACTATGCGGGAAGATGCAGCCAAGTTGGTCCGAAAGTGCGATAGTTGTCAGCGGCATGCAAACATTCAACGGCTGCCAACCTCTTAGTTGAGCCCCCTGTCGGCCCCATGGCCTTTCGCTCAGTGGGGAATGGACATCTTAGGACCATTCCCTCCAGCCTTGGGTCAGCGGAAGTTTTGCTCACTGCCATCGATCATTTCACCTAGTGGGTAAAGGCCGAGGCGCTAGCCAAAATTACCGAAGCCAAGGTAAGAAACTTCTTCTGGAAGTCTGTCATCTGTCGGTTTGGGCTACCCCACACACTTGTTACCAACAATGGTCGCCAGTTCGACAACACTCTTTCAAAGAGTTTTGTGCCGAACTGGGGATACGTCAGAGGTTTACTTCTGTCGGTCATCCGCAAACAAATGGAGCCGCAGAATTGATAAACCGGATTATCCTTCAAGGGCTTAGGACACGCCTGGACGATTTCAAAGGAAGATGGGTGGAGGAGCTATCGAATGTGCTGTGGGCATATCATACGATGCCACGAACCCCTACAAAAAAAACTCCTTTCAGCCTTGTGTTCGGATCGAAGCAGTCATCCCAATGGAGATTGGCATCCCTAGTCCCTGAGCACAGTCATATGATGAGGACAATCCCAATCAGCTAAGAGTCAGCCTTGACTTTGTCGATGAACTCCGCGATCGAGCACAACTCAAAATGGCTTCCTACCGACAAAGAGTCGCAAAGTATTACAATGCCCGAGTTCATCCCAGAATATTCCTTCCCGAAGACCTAGTCCTCAGACGAGCCAAAGTCTCTAAGCCTACGGAGGGGAAAAAGTTGTCTCCTAATTGGGAAGGACCTTACCGAGTCACCGACGCACTTCACCGCGGAGCATACCGGATCGAAGGGCTAGATGGGAAGCCTCTTCCTCGCACCTGGAACGCGGACAACCTATGTCGGTATTATCAGTAGTGTGTTAATGTCTTAAGTTTGAGCATGTTTGCTAGAATAACATCTATTTTCTTACTAACGAAAGTGTCTTTGAGCGATCTTGCTTCTCACTAAAGTCCGACTCCGCATCAGCACTTAAAGCCCGACTCCGCATCGACACTTAAAGCCCGACTTCGCGTCAGCACTAAAGCCCGACTCCGCGTCGGCACTTAAAGCCAGACTCCACGTCAACACTCAAAGCCCGACTTCGTATCGGCACTTAAAGCCCAACTCCGCGTCGGTACTAAAGCCCGACTCCGCGTCGGCACTTAAAGCCCGACTCCGTGTCGGCACTTAAAGCCCGATTTCGTGTCGGCACTCAAAGCCTGACTTCGCGTCGGCACTTAAAGACCGACTTCACGTCGGCACTCAAAGCCCGACTTCATGTTGGCCGTAAGATCGACATCCGCTTCCCTCTCCATTCGGGGCCGGCGGGTGAGTGGTGACGGAGATCGGGATCGTGTTGGTAATGGTGACCGAGGCCTTTTCCTTGGCTCCTCAGCCTCTATAGCCTTTTCTTTGGCCTTCTCAGCCTTGGTCTTCTTCTTGGCCGCCTTGGCTACGGCCCTCTTCTCGACGGAGGCTCCATCTTCCCATACCCTTCTTTCCTCGACTGCTGCCCTTCTCACCTCTTCAATTGAAGGCAGCATACCTGCACACATCAATTGGACTTAGCAAAAAAAAAAGAGAGAGGAAAAGGAAAAAGGGGAAAAAAGAACAAGGTGAGTGAATTGGCTACTCACCACCAGATGGAACGAGGCCGGCAAGTTGGAGATTCTCCTCGATCAAAAGCTGATTGCACCGAGGGATATCGGCAGTCAGAAGCTGTCCAAATGTCATCTGATCCCTCGAAAGTATGGAAGAATCCTTATTTGCGTCTGTATTGGGTGTTCCCCAGACTCCACTCACCCCCTCGACATCGGCAAAGAAGAATCTATCCTTTCACCCCTTAACGGATGTAGGAAGGTAGAGTTTGAGAGCCCTAGTGGGTCTAGGGGCGAAGGACCACCACCCCGTTTGCTTGCAGAGGGTGTAGAAGCTACGGAATAAGGAAATCCTAGCCTCTATTCCATGGAAATGATAAAGTACTAAGAAGCCAATGATAGTCCGAATAGAATTTGGGACTAACTGTGGGGAGCCAAGGAATACCTATCTAGGAGATTGAGGACGAAGGGATGAAGGGGTAGCCGAAGCCCCACCTTGAAGAAAGCTCCATACAAGGTGACTCTCCCGGGACGGGAAGAAGTCACCCTGTCTTCGGGAGCGGGGCGAGATAAAAGCATGTATGTGGGAAGACTATACTTAACCCTAAGGTTGACGATGTCTTGGGCTGTCATGGTGGAGGCAGTCCATTTGGAGGACTCCTTCACGATAGTGGATGTACCGGCGATGGCCGGACGGTGCCGGATTGGGGCCTACCCGACGGCCGGATGAATCCCGCTGGGGATCGTCCGTCCGCTCGCCGCTGTTCCAAAGGAACATGGTCGGGGGATGAAGAAGACTAGTTGGGCGCTGATGAAGAGGAAGGTTGAGAAGGAATGGGGGAGTAACCCCCGGAATCAGAAATAGAACAAGAGAGTGAAGAAGAAGCCATGAAATGGACTAACTTGAAGGACCGGAGCTTGGGATTGGAGATGGAGGAGCTCGGGAAGAAAGAATGGAGGTGGAAGATGAACAGGCGCTCGTAGAGTCGGGGTGAGGAAGCAAAATGCAGAAAAATGTAAAAACCAAGGATAGGGACGACTCCCCCCTTTTATACCCCCATTTCAAATCATCCCGCCTATCTCTGATTTGGCCACATGTCCGCTCATCACTGGAAATCGTATCGGCGACCGCCCGATGCGCAGAACGCGAGGGACACCGCCAATGAGGGGACAGCGGTGACCTCACCACAATGATGGCGCCCGCCTTTTCATAGTTCCTTACCCGAGGAAAATCTCACCTAATCCCAACGGCTAGAACAGGCAAAGCGGAGATCGGCCATCAGGTGATATTAACACCCCTATTGCTGGTAATTGTGCACCCACCCATCTCAGGGGCGGGGGGGCATCTGATGTGGCTGATCACTTCCCCTGGCTGTAGTATAACAGTCCGCATAGTTTTCGGAACATAGTAATGATTTGACAATTGGTCCCAACGTTGGCCTTTGTATCAGCCTCAGACTTAGTCTCGGCTTCGGCCTCGGCCTCGACTTAGTCTCGGCTTTGGCCTCGGCCTCGGACTTAGTTTCGGTCTCGGCTTCGTCCTTGGCCTAGGACTTCTTAGTCTCAGCCTCGGCCTCAGACTTCGGCCTCATTCACGAACCATACCAGCCGCATTTGCCTCAAGCCTCGCCTCGGCCTCGGCCTCAAGCCTAGGCCCCGGCCTGTCTTCGGCCTTGGTTTCAAATCTTGCCTCCTGTGCTATCAGCGCAGTTTTAGTTGCGAAACCGGCTTTGAATGTTGAACATATTTGAAACACCAACAGTTGTCGCGTATCCCGCTCACCTGCTTTTTGTTAGGATCATGAGCAGTTACAGATTGTGTGCAGTTGTCGATATTTATGGCACGCGTTCAGCAGCTATGCTCTGACCTACGGAGTCGATCTTAACGGAAGATAGGATTCGACTGTTATCGACAAAGGGTAAGAGGGACCTCCGGACATGTAGATAAAAATCCCAACTCACCACAAGGGGGGACTCAATCTCTACTTTCCCATTTCGAATTCCTATTCTCCAAATCGCTGACTTGAGCATCGGAGGGTCCCGTCGGAACCACCAGTCCGGGACTTTTCTTGCAGGTTTCTAGCTACATGAAGCAATTGTATCATCTTCTGAAGACTCAAAGCTCCCGATGCTCTTTGAAAGTGATTTGACGGCAACAGGTAGTAAAGGTACAATGATGAAGGATACATTAGCGGTAGCGATATTGTGGTGATAATTATAGTGATAGTGGTGGTTAATCAAGGGGAGGCGTAGACATGATAGCAGATGATGAAGGTATAATGATGAGTAACGTAAATATAATAACAATGGTAAATGATAGATGTATAGTGGCAGTGTCAATGGTGGTGGGTTAGTTGGTGGAGAAAGAATAGTGGCAGCAGTGAAAGGTGGTGAGTATAGCAAAGATATGGTAATAGTAATAATAGTATAGGGTGATAGAGGAGGGTAGCAGTCGCTGTGGTTATGACACTAACGATGGATGGTAGAGATATATTGACTGTGATGATCGAGAATAGTAAGCAATGATTATATGGTGGGATGGTGAAGAATGGTTAATGGTGGTAAGCGGTCAAATATGATAGTGAAAAATATGAAAAAAATATCACTTCGCTTTAAAAGGGAAATAATAAAAAATAATTCAAGCACGTTTTTCAAATCTAGTGAATATTTAGAAAATTAAAAGAATATACAGTTCTCTAACTTTTTATTTATAAAAATGTTAGCTTTGAACATAAAAACTTGTTTTTTATTCTTCATAAAAAAAAAAATTTATGAAGAACTTCTAGTTTTTTGTTATTGAGCCGGCCTAGCTATCGAATTTTTATTTTATTTTTCATTTCCAATTTTTCTTTTCTATAAAAAATTAAAAAATATGTTCCCTTATTGAAAATAAAAAAATATTTTTTAATTTAAAAATAAAAAAAGATGGTTTGATCAAAATTTTTATGCTATTATTTTGGTGCCTATTTAGATCTAATTCATTGATGTCAAATTATGTCTATATATATTTTAGGAGGAAGCGAAGCGAAGCGACTGAAGTACATGCCTCCGATCTAGCAACCAGACTTCACATAATATGCTCTTGACAAAAGAAATCAAGAGAATGAATGAGCCCAAACTTAGGCATCATACGGATAATGCTGGTTGTCCATTTCCTCAGGTTAGTCGCATTATTCTATGGCTGTGATCACTTAGGTAGTGTTTGAAATATGGGATAAGAGGGGACCTGGATATCCCCTCTTATTCCCAAAAGTCATAACTATAAGGGATAGCTTGGAATAAAGTTAACCAAAGGGATAATCTATGGTTAACCATGGGATATCCCCTCAATTTATTCTCTAGAAAATGTAGGAATAACTGGTTATCCCTCCAAATAAGAGTAAAAAAAAGTTGTCCTATGGATTTACCTTTTTGCATTTGATATGATCAATGGGATAGCCAAGGGATATCCCTAGGGATAGCCAGGGGACAAACTCTATCCCGTACACTTATCCATGGATAATATTTTTTTCTATCAAACACTACCTTAGTACTGAAGATCATCTATTCCATCGGATAGCATTCTAGCTAGGGTCATTTCATGCCCAATATTGTGTAAGAGGAATGTGGATGGTCTTTTAATATCTCAGGGTGCTTCCAAATCTACAATTTTGCTGGATCAATCAAAGAACTAATTAACCACCACCCACTGTTCCTCATCGGGGCCTCCATGCTTGTAAATTCCGTCCGGCAAAACATATCAAAAAATTTTATCCTACACCCTGCGCATCTGTGGGTATTGCAATTTCAAGTTTAAAGCTTTACATAAGCCATGATAAGATAAAATCATTTTGTATTTGGTCTTCCCGCTTGCTTCAGGAAATGTGATGACTGAACCCAATGTCGACGATGATGCTTTTATTATATATATATGATACTTGTTTTGCAGTTGCCTTCGAATGCATATTTTATGATATGGTTCTTTCATGTTTGGGCTTCTCGGAATGAATGCTTTGTAAAATGCGACGATTGTGCCCGCATGTCGTTTAACAATGTTTTTATGAAACTGATGCCACTTCTTTAAAAAGAATGGCCGTATGAAGCTAATTAATGGAACTTGGTGAGTTTCTACCACTGAAGACATATGATGGATGTGATCTCTTGCTCAAGTGAGGAGGGTTGCGATCAATAATTGAACAGTTGGAAAACATACAGTCGTGTCATCATGAGCAATGTTAAGGTAGTGTTTGATAGCTCAAAAGCTATGCCTGGATAAATGTGCAGGATAGCATTTATCCAGGGGATAGCTGAGGGAATAAGCATCTTTTTAAAATTACAAGTCTGCCATCAAGGGATAACTTTAGTTGTTCCTGGATTCCCTAGGGAATAAGTTCAAGGGATAACCCATGGTTAAACATGGGTTATTCCCTCTGGTTAAACTTTTTTTAGACCTATCCCCTCTAGCTATAGCATTTGGGGATAAGAAGGGATATCCAGGATATCCCTCCTTATCTTCCATATCAAACACTGCCTAAGTCTCTAGAAAGCGGTGCCTACTGGAAGATGTAGATGAATTCAGCGTTTGCTTTTTCCCTCATTCATTGCTTCTGGCCATCTTTTTACAAGAAGCTGTCTATATTTTTCCCAACAATTATTTGAATTGCAGGAAAAACATGCAGTTGCATGGCGCATAACCAAGTTATTGATTTATTTGTCATATCTTAGACCACTTTTTGGTATTCTATTGTTAAACTTAGGGTGTTTTATTCCTTAAGGTAGTGTTTGAAACAGGGAATAAGAGGGGATATCTAGGGGAATAAGAAGGGATATTCAAGATATCCAGGGGGAATAAGAGAGATAGTTAGGAATAAAGTTATTCAGGATATCAGGATAGTTATTCCCAAAAGCCATAACTATAAGGGATAGTTAGGAATAAAGTTAACCAAAGGGATAATCCATGGTTAACCATGGTCAACTATGGGTTATCCCTTCAATTTATCCCTCCAAATAAGAGTAAAAAAAAAGTTATCCTATGGATTTATTTTTTTGCATTTGATATAATCAATGGGATAGCCAAGGAATATCCTTAGGGATAGCTAGGGAATAAACTCTATCCCGTACACTTATCCATGAATTTTTTTTTTTCTATCGAACACTACCTAAATTTATTAATTTAACTGGCCGATGGCCAAATTCCACCTTTCAACTAGCAAGACCGGTTCCATATATAGTCTAAAGCATATCTTTGGAAATCCATGCATGTCAAGAATTCAGTCTCCCAGTGTGGGTTCCGATCAGTAAAAGCACGTCACCAAATTGGTGGCATGGCAAATTTTGCCCAGGCTTTTTATCAGATTCTAAACAATGTGGAATGTGAAGACCGAGCTATATAAAGAACATTAACTCCACGTGGATATTGAAGCATCAATGTGATATATGGAGTGCTGAAAGTTCTTCAACACCCCCCCCCCCCGGTGATGATTCCCATGCTACTAAAGTTGTTAGGTTCACCTATTTACAATCTGAAAACTAGATTTAGGAGAAAAATAATCCAATTGAAATTTGAAACCTCTCTTTTTGTTCCTTAAAAGTAATTTGGTACAATATGGCAGGGACTGATTACTCGGAAGGGTCCCTTGAAATCGAGTCACTAGCTAAGACGAAGTTCAAACATCAAAGCTTGTTAGTTGTTCTGCTACTTTTGAAGAGTAAGGTGCAAAATCTGCCACAGATCTAGAGAGCGAGTGTGTGTCACATAGAGGCGTCCATATATATAATCTCATAGATGGATTAATTGTTACGATGAGCATGATATTTTGTCCACAATAGCTAAATTTCAGGAGTTCTACTATTTTTTCCCATCCCTTCATGTCCTCAATTTAGATAATTGTTCAGATGTTAAGGTTCAGACATATAGAGAGAGCATCCCTTCAAGTTTCTGCCATACTAGGAACTGATAATTAATGGCTTCCTTAAACTACTCATATTTTACATTACAAGATAAATTGGCTGAGACGTTAATGGTTCCGAACATTTAAAATTATCCAACTGCTTCAGACTTGCTCAGCAGAGCAATCCAAGAAAAAGCTAGTCAAGAAAAGTACTATTTAAATTTCTGAGTTACTGCACAAACATTCAAAATCGTGCATGCATGGGACTGAAACACACGTCACTGTAGGATTTCCCATCCATTGATTGATGTTTCGCACTAACGAATTAAAAGACTTTGGATGCACCCTGACCTTTTGATACTACAGATTTTGTTTCTTGTCATGGAAATTAATGATCGATATTTTACAGCTAGAAGAAAGAAACTCAGCCAGCCCATAAGACTGACCATTTATAGCATACATATTTATTTATCATGTGATTCTTTTACAGTACTCTTCCGATTCCACTGCAGTCCTGAGGCATAAAAATAGAGGAAAAGTTCATAAAAAGGCAAGTTTTATTGATGCATGCACCTAGCTAGGCATTCGATTTCTCAGTCAAGACTGTCCAGAATTTCTTTAACATTTTTCTCTTCATCCTCCACGCATTTAGTCAGCTTCTTCAGCGTAGTTGCCTGCTCCAAAGAGCCGACTAGAGCTTTCAGCTGCTGCGAAATCTTGGTCTCTGACATCAGAAGGTTGTTGGGGAGCGCGGAATACCCCCAAGATCACGGCTATAGCGTATATGAGTAATGCAAAAATCTTTTACCGTTCTAATCTATGAGTATGAGATTATACCTTCAGACTTGAACGCTGGAACACTTGATTTGATTGCTCGACCTCAACCTTTTGGCCTTCCGCCGTATTCCTGAAATACCTGCTTCTCTCACAAGATGGTGGGATCTCTCTCGGCCGACCTAGGGTTTCTTGCTTTTCTTTTTTCTCAAAAGCGTTAACCCTAGCAACCAATTGAGAGGGTATTTATAGGGCTACTACAGGGACCAAATAGGCAAATATGAAAAGGACTTCCCACGTAATTAAATCTCCTAATCCTATCCCGGGTTAGGATTTAATTACGTAAATTATAATTCATTCCACTAAAGAATTATAATTGTACTCCTATCACATTCGAATTTATATTTTCGAGCCTTAATATTAAATACTTATTATCTCCCCACGTTAAGATTACAGATATCCACCAATTAAATTTAAATACTGATAATATAATTTAATTGGCTGTTATTATCCTTGAGACTTATCCACTTAACTTATTTGACGTATCGGATTCAAAATCCACTTGCAAGATTTGATACGATCAAAACTTATAAGCTTTCTCAAGGGGATATCATCAGTCCAAATTAACGGACGTGGATTCCTTCAACTATTAATATTCACCATATACATAATGTTATTGCCCAACCCACTGAGTTTATTGACTCATATAGAATCTCACTCTATGTGTAATCAAAGCAATAAACACTACATACACGTGTCTAGAAATAGAATTCAGATTAAGAGCATAAGTAATCATAATATTCATGAGTTCTAAATTATTTTATAAAGTCAGTATAAAATAATCAACTCAACTGGGTCCTGTTCAATACACACAAAGTGTACTAGCACAAATAGTTAGAATAAACCATTCCCCGTAGTCAAGACAGACCTACTTAATTTGTGCTACAGCTCTACTGATGGTGTGTCCAATTCCATCTAAAACTGTGAACAATAAACTTGTATTCCAAAAGAACCGATGATCTAGTCTTCTGTGTGTAAGCCGTACTCTACACACTAGATCAAATACTCTTTGGAAATACTAGACACATGCACATATATATAGTAAATGGCACACATTGCTCAAAATGAATTCTCATTAAAAATGTAAAGACATAAAGCATATCTTTTAGTCTATATCTCTATCAATCTCCCACTTAGACTCAAAGCAATGCTTGTACACATCTAACTCCCATGCCCTCTACATGTCTATCAAAAACTTTTGAAGTTAAACTCTTTGTAAAAGGATCTGCCAGGTTGTCCTCAGATGTAACCTTGGTCACCAGCACGTCACCTCTTTGCACGATGTCACGTATCAGGTGATACTTACGCTCAATGTGTTTAGATTTCTTATGGGTCCTGGGTTCCTTCGAATTAGCAACTGCCCCACTATTATCACAATAAAGTGTAATAGGTAATTGCACTGAAGGTATCACACTAAGATCCAAAAGAAAGTTTCTTAGCCAAACAGCCTCTTTTGCAGCTTCAGATGCAGCCACATACTCAGCTTCCATGGTAGAGTCAGCAACACAAGTCTGCTTCACACTCCTCCAGCTAATTGCTCCACCACCCAAAGTGAACACATATCCCGAGGTTGATTTCCTAGATTCATTATCTGATTGGAAGTCCGAATCTGTATATCCTATAGGCACAAGACTATCTGCTTGGTAAACTAACATATAATCTTTAGTCCTTTTCAGGTACTTAATTATATGTTTTACTGCAGTCCAATGTTCTCGCCCAGGGTTAGACTGAAATCTGCTAACCATGCCTACGGCAAAACAGATATCAGGTCTAGTACATAGCATAGCATACATTAGGCTTCCTACTGCAGAAGCATAAGGAACTGCCTTCATACTTTCTATCTCTTCAGGTGTCTTAGGACACTGATCCTTAGATAGAGAAATTCCATGCCTGAAAGGAAGAAATCCTTTCTTGGAATTATGCATACCAAAACGGGTGAGAATTTTATCGATATAAGTGGCTTGAGATAAGCATATCATCCTTTGCTTGCGATCTCGCAAAAGCTTGATCCCTAGGATGTGACTTGCTTCTCCCAAGTCCTTCATATCAAATTGTCCAGATAACCATACCTTGACCGAAGATAACACTCCCATATCGTTTCCAATAAGTAAGATGTCATCCACATATAGCACCAGAAACACCAAAGTTTTTCCATCACGCTTCTTGTACACACATGACTCGTCAGGACTTTGATCAAAACCATAAGATTTAATAGCTTGATCAAAACGAGTATTCCAAGATCTAGATGCCTGCTTAAGTCCATAAATGGACCTCTTAAGCTTGCACACCAAGTGCTCCTGGCCTTTTACTATAAAACCGTCTGGTTGCATCATGTAAATGCATTCGTCAAGATTTCCATTAAGGAAAGCTGTCTTGACATCCATTTGCCAAACTTCGTAATCGAAATGAGCTGCAATGGATAAGAGAATCCGGATAGACTTAAGCATAGCTACTGGTGAAAAGGTTTCCTCATAGTCGATCCCTTCTTTCTGAGTAAAACCTTTTGCAACTAGCCTAGCCTTGAAGGTTTCCACCTTCCCGTCTGCTCCTCTCTTCTTCTTATAGATCCACTTGCATCCGATGGGTTTTACTCCCTCGGGTGGTTCTACAAGATCCCAGACCTGATTAAAGTGCATAGACTCTATCTCTGATTTCATAGCATTTTGCCAAAGAGTTGCATCTTTATCCTGTAATGCTTCATTGTAGCTACTGGGTTCAGTATCCAGTTCATCAGAGATTCTGTCATATGACTCTCCAAGGAACGTATACCGTTTAGGTGTATTTACAACCCTCCCACTACGACGAGGCACAACCTGATTGTATGTGCTGTAGTAATACGATCTGACTCTGATCCTTGTGCTCCATCAACCTGCACTGGTTCTGAAACTGGTGCATTAATGGTATCCTTTTGTATCAGTTCAGGGTCAGTTCGTGTTACTATACTTCTCCCACTACGAATAGTTATTGGGAAGTTTGGGAACCTACTTTCTTGTGGTGTTTCTGCTTGTACTATTGGTATTAAAGGAGCCTGTCTAGTTTTATCGCCTCTCAACTCTTCTAGAGCAATTTTACTTCTGGGTTTGTGGTCTATAATATAGTCCTCCTCCAAGAATCGGGCATTGGTGCTAACAATGACCTTCTGATCCTTAGGACAATAAAATAAACCACCTTTTGTTCCTTTAGGATATCCAACAAAGAAGCATACATCTGTCCTTGATTCCAACTTATCTGGTTTACCTTTTAGTACATGTGCTGGACAACCCCAAACCCGAACATGTCTTAGACTAGGCTTGCGCCCAGTCCACAGTTCTGTGGGTGTCTTAGGTACTGACTTAGATGGTACCAAGTTAAGAATATATGCAGCTGTCTCTAATGCATATCCCCAAAACGAAATAGGTAAGTCTGAATAACTCATCATAGATCTAACCATATCCATAAGAGTCCTATTCCTTCTTTCAGCTACACCATTCTGCTGTGGCGTTCTAGGTGCAGACAACTGGGATTCAATCCCAGCATCTAATAAGTAATCTGTGAACTCCCCTAAGAGGTACTCGCCACCACGATCGGATCGTAGTGTCTTGATATTTTTACCATGACGGTTCTCCGTTTCTGCCTTAAAAATTTTAAATTTTTCAAAGCATTCAGACTTACGGCGCATCAGATAAATATACCCATATCTTGAGTAATCATCAATAAAAGTGACAAAGTACTCAAAACCACCTCTAGCTTGGATGTTCATTGGGCCACACAAATCAGAGTGAACCAATTCTAATATCTCCTTAGCTCTATTGCCTTTGGCCGAGAATGGCCGCTTGGTCATTTTTCCTTCTAAGCAAGATTCACAGACCGGTAGTGCCTCTACTTCAATGAACCTAATGGTCCATCTTGAACCAGTCTAGAAATCCGTCTTAGATTTATATGACCTAGGCGCAAGTGCCAAAGATAAGTTTGATTCATTTCAGAAGGATGTTTTCTCTTACATGGTCTATTATTGTTATTCACTTCATTTAGTTGCACAGTAGGAGAAACAGGATTAATAATATAAAGACCATCCACCAATGTACCAGAACAGATAAAATGTTTATTTTTCTTAATAACAACGGAGTCATTAAAATAAACTGAATATCCATCATCAACCAACTTAGAAACTGAAATTAAATTCCTTCTAATTGAAGGTACAAAAAACAGTCTTTTAATATTAAAATTCTATTTCTACTAAAAGAAAAGCTAAAATCTCCCACTGCAACTACTGACACTCTCGTGCCATCTCCCAGAAATATGTAAATCTCTCCATCACTTAGCTGCCGGGTCTGCTGGAACCCCTGCAAAGAATTGCAAACATGATTAGTGGCTCCCGTATCTACACACCAGCCACTGGTAGATAACAGCACTAAACAAGTTTCAACTACAAGTGAATGAGATATACCTCTAGCCTGTTTCCTGGCAAGCCAAACTGGACATTGCTGCTTCCAGTGACCTGGCTGCTTGCAGACGAAGCACTTTCCCTTCTTTTTTATTTCCCCATTGGGCTGTGGGGCTGATGCTGTTTCTTTTTCTGAACCTTTTTCTTCTTCTTAGCATGAGACTTCGAAGAAGAACCTTTTTCAGTAACCATAGCAACTGCAGGCTTCTTAATGAAACTCTCTGCTACCTGAAGTTCTTTAAGTAGCTCTGCCAATGAAAAATTCATTTTGTTCATAGTGTAATTTAGGCAGAACTGCTTAAAAGAATCAGGTAGGGACTGGAGAATGATATCAACTTGGGTTTCCCCATCCATCTCCGCTCCAAGGATCTCCAGTTCATTCAGAAGGCTAATCATCTTTAGAACATGATCCCTGACAGGAGTTCCTTCAGCCATATTAGTGTTCATCAGTTCTTTCATCGCAGTCTGCCTAGCTGCACGACTCTGATCCCCAAACATTTCTTTGAGGTTGAACATCATGTCATAGGCAGAGGGCATAGATTGATGCTGATGTTGCAGAACATTTGACATAGATGCCAATATGTAACACCGCGCCATCTCATCAGCCTTAACCCACTTACGGTAAGCTTGGGACTCCTCATCTGAAGCCCCTTCACCGGGCTCTGCGGGACAGACCTGAGTGAGCACATACTTGTACCCTTCTGCAGTTAACACTATATCCAGGTTTCTTTTCCAATCAATGTAATTAGGACCAGTCAATTTGTTTTCTTTGAGTATCACAGCAAGTGGATTGAAAGAAGACATTTTAATCCTGAGAATCATTCATACATCAAATAAGATATAATGAGCAATAAACTTTAAATTCAAAATTATAAGTAGGGCCCCTCAACCACTACATAATAATAGAATTGCCAGCAGCCTAGTACATTTTGAATAGTATGCCTCGATGGGAGGACGTCTACTACTCATCATTTATCTAGACAGATAAAACCTATTAATTTTACTATCTAGGTAAAAGGTAACATACCAAGTAAAATTAATTAGCTGGCTAACTTTGGTCATATAAATATTTGTAGTGACTCCGATGGGGAGGATACCAATATTTATACCTAAGTGTATACCATCACTCAATGCTAGATCCATTGTCCCATGGTGGATCCCTCAGATGGAGAGGTAATCCAACATTAACAACTACCAGGGATTATTCTTGGTGAGCTGGCAATCAATTTCATCCTATGGGGAGGAAAGCACTAATGCTAACACGTGAAATTAACTACCTCACCAATAAACAAGTGATGGGACCATGGGATTTAAATGTGATTAATTCCCTCTCCCACTTAGTTATTTAAACAATATTTTGAGGGTTATAAAACTTGTGTTTGATTATCTTATAAACACAAACAGCAAGTGATTATCCAATTAACCATGTTCTCCTAGTTATAGACATAAGAACAAAAGGATAAACAATCAAGCAAGTATGCAACATAACCAATATAAACAAGATAAATAAAATCCCTGTTATTATGGTCAAAATTCTCCATGCAGATGAAGATCTCTGTGCACCATGATTGCTACTTTGCTCGACGATTTGCCGCTTCGCATACGGGGGTCTGGGGGCTGGCCCCCAGCGGGGAGAGCTCCTTCCGATTCGCGCTTTGAATTTTCCTTTAGAATCGTGATTTGCAACGGATTTCCTTGAAATCTTATCTAGATTTCCTTATCTGATTTCCTTGAAATCTTATCTGCAAGGATTCTCTTAGGGGCGGGGAATCATATCCGGGAAAGAATATCCTGCAACGTGCAGCAGGTCATCTTCCTCCATGGAGCCGCACCAGATTACAAAAATCCTATGCCTCCATATAGGAGTTCACATGCTACGTATTTACAATCACAAAGCTCTCAAAAAACCGGAGCATACATGCTATAAAATATTACAATGATCCTAGCCTCCTTAAAACCGGAGTTCACAAAACAGATCTAAGCAATATTAAATCAGAACACATACATTCATGTGACCATAATAACAGGATAGAAACCTGCAAAACAACGTTAGCAGCAAGCACGATCCATCCCACGCATGCATATTCCGATTAATGGAGAACATGGCCGCATTATTCATATACAGTATCAGCCGTGGCTCTGATACCACTGTTGGGGAGCGCGGAATACCCCCAAGATCACGGCTATAGCGTATATGAGTAATACAAAAATCTTTTACCGTTCTAATCTATGAGTATAAGATTATACCTTCAGACTTGAACGCTGGAACACTTGATTTGATTGCTCGACCTCAACCTTTTAGCCTTCCGCCGTATTCCCGAAATACCTTCTTCTCTCACAAGATGGTGGGATCTCTCGGCCGACCTAGGGTTTCTTGTTTTTTTTTTTCTCAAAACGTTAACCCTAGCAACCAACTGAGAGGGTATTTATAGGGCTACAACAGGGACCAATAGGCAAATATGAAAAGGACTTCCCACGTAATTAAATCTCCTAATCCTATCCCGGGTTAGGATTCAATTACGTAAATTATAATTCATTCCACTAAAGAATTATAATTGTACTCCTAATCATATTCGAATTTATATTTTCGAGCCTTAATATTAAATACTTATTATCTCCCCACGTTAAGATTACAGATATCCACCAATTAAATTTAAATACTGACAATATAATTTAATTGGCTGTTATTATCCTTGAGACTTATCCACTTAACTTATTTGATGTATCGGATTCAAAATCCACTTGCAAGATTTGATACAATCAAAACTTATAAGCTTTCTCAAGGGGATATCATCAATCCAAATTAACAGGACGTGGATTCCTTCAACTATTAATATTCACCATATATATAATGTTATTGCCCAACCCACTGAGTTTATTGACTCATATAGAATCTCACTCTATGTGTAATCAAAGCAATAATCACTACATACACGTGTCTAGAAATAGAATTCAGATTAAGAGCATAAGTAATCATAATATTCATGAGTTTAAATTATTTTATAAAGTCAGTATAAAATAATCAACTCAACTGGGTCCTGTTCAATACACACAAAGTGTACTAGCACAAATAGTTAGAATAAACCATTCCCCGTAGTCAAGACAGACCTACTAAAAATTTGTGCTACAGTTCTACTGATGGTGTGTCCAATTCCATCTAAAACTGTGAACAATAAACTTGTATTCCAAAAGAACCGATGATCTAGTCTTCTGTGTGTAAGCCGTACTCTACACACTAGATCAAATACTCTTTGTAAATACTAGACACATGCACATATATATAGTAAATGGCACACATTGCTCAAAATGAATTCTCATTAAAATGTAAAGACATAAAGCATATCTTTTAGTCTATATCTCTATCAAAGGTATCGTCTTAAACTTGGCAGCTTAGGGTTCCAGCTCCTCAGGCTCCGTTTTCGTTTTCATGTCCAGCTTACTTTTCTTCGCCGAATGAAGTCGATCTTTGAGGTCGTGGATACTGGGCGTTCGCTGCTCCAACCAGGCCCTCACATGTCGAACATCGAAGCCTAGCTTCTCCAGATCAATGGCACGCCGTTTCATATCTTCAATAATATCACTGTGAGTTGAAGTTGACAAGAAGTCTAGCTGAAGGGTCTTCTCCATAAGATCCACCCATTCGTACCATAATGCTTTGCAAAACCTCCTTTTTATCCATTTGCTGAACCCGTCAGACAGCAAGCCTTGGTAGTGAGGCTTTTGGGGGATCACATCGAAGAAAAGAGGATACTTCTTCTTCACCTCCTCGCCATAGCATGGGCCTTCGCTAGAAGCTCCCTCCTCCTCCTTCGGATTTTTCTTGTTCATGAGCCAAAGCAGTTGGAGAGCTTCCATCTCTTTCTCCAGCGTTCGATGATGGGTATTGCTGCTATCTCCTTCCTCTGTCTCGACTGCTGCTTCCTCATCTTTTGTGTGGTGGCTCTCCGCCGCAGGCATTTCGCCCCTCTTGTCAGGGCCGGTGTTCTCTTTCTCCGCATCATTCTTTGTCGCAAGATGTGGTGGGTCTTGGGAGGAATTTGATCTGATATACTCTGTTTCTAACCGCTTCTGTGACCCACGGTCGTCTCGGACTCGCATGGGCATGGGCGGATTGATAACGATTTCCGGTTGATTCGTAGGAGTTCGGTTGTGCGTCGCCACCTTAAAAAAAGAAAATTTCTTGTTCCATAACGCAAAGAAATAATACGAAGAGAAGTTATCTTGTTCTATAACACAAAGAAATAACACGTCATCAGATAAAGATCAGCTATTATGTTACTGCTTCTTACAAGGGAAACTCCGAGATATTCCAAAAATTAATTTTATTATTACCATGAAGTATGTATTGTATTTTTTTTTTTTTTTTTAAGGTGTTAAAACCCTACTCATATTCCAAGAAAGAGTGGCGATCACATCCTAAGAAAGGACAATGAAGGTGGATGTTTATGACTGAAAGCAACCATAAAATCAACTGCAACATAGGTTGCTGCAGATTACCTAAGAAAGTCGAATGTGGACGGATGTTTCTGATAGAAAGAAATCGTACAATCAAGTGAAAAAGAATTATATATAAAATAATTTTTTTTCTCTAAGATCGATATGAGGCTCATAAATTAGAACATGGATCACGTCACATGCAACTCTTGGATGATTAGTTGCATTATAACCATGCGACATCTAGCTAACAAGGAGAAAAAAGTAAATAAAATATAAATAAGAGAAATATGAGCAATAATTTTTTATAAAAAGATACGATAAAATGATAAGATGAAATAGAACCAATAGGCCCATCCAAAATGAGGGCTTCTTGTAGCAAATGAAAAAAAAAAAAAAAACTTACCTTAACAACAGAACAAATAGGGATATGAGATAGAGATAGTACTTCAAGATGCCCAACTTTAGCAATGTATGGCGGCTATATATAGATTTTTTTTGAATCAATGAAGCCCAACATATATTATATTCACTATTTATCCATTAGGATGAGCAGTAGAATAATTTAATATTTTTAAATTATGAAAACTCTTTAATTAATAGAACAGACACTGTTGGGTTCCCAATAGCCATAAAAATTTAAATGCTCCATTATTTGTCTTGGTGTGAAGAAATGCTACTTACTATTATAAATGAAATGGTTTAAAAGAGAAATATTTATTACAAATAAGCACAAACTACAACTCAATTGATTTGAATGTTTCTAAGCTATAAAAACCAAAAAAAAACACAATATTCTTTAAAAACAGACAATCAGCTATAATAGAATTTCAAAATAGATTTTTGTATAATATATGGGGTCCATAAATTAGAATATAGACCATGAAAGATCAAATCAAATAGTTGATTCTCTTGTTCAAAAAGTATAACACCTTAAAAACAACTATAAATCATGTTCTCGCTAAAAATTTCTAAGTATATGAATAGATATCGCTTATAGATGATTGGAAATATTATCTAACTGATAAGGAGAAAAGATAAAAGAATTTATAAATAAGAAGAAGATGTGCATTTCTTCATAGAAAAAAAAAGTATATGATAAGAAATGAGAAGCTAATAGGACTAGTAGATATCCAAAAATAAGGACTTCACACATCAAGATGGAGATGCTTTACTTTAGCAATACATATCCATTATAAATAGAGTTTTTTTTTTTTTTGANTTTTTAAATTTTGTATACTATATGGATCTAATGATGAGGAAATTGATCGGATTTAGAATTGACTCCATTCAAATATCGCCAAGTCTACCTCATAATAATAATATAATCTATTATCTTTTAATATTATATATTATATCATTATATTTTTAATAAAAATGAGAGAAAATCGATTACGGTTGTTTGGACATATACAATGTAGACCTTTAGATGCTCCAGTTAGAAAGAGTGATCATTTAACAATTATGGTAAGGATAGAGGTAAAGGTAGACCTAAACTAACATGAATATAAATAATTAAAAAAGATATAACTATTTGTAATTTAAATATCGACTTAGTCCTGAATAGAGCAGAGTGAAGGAAGCAGATTCATGTAGCCGACTCCATGTAACTAGAAAAAGGCTTAGATGAGTTGAATTGAGTAGAGTATATCATTATATTGATATTATATTATAATAATATAATATAATGCATAAAGTATACTTAGTATAATAATATAATATATTAATTTTAAATATCATGTTATATATAAATTATTGGTATTATAATATATTTATTATGAAATAAGAAATACTTTGAACTATAAATTTTAGTTTAAGATTATCACAAGGGGATGATCTTGGATCACCACCTAAGATCACCCCCAATAGCATAATACAAGAGGCAGGGGTGATCTTGGATTACACCAAATAGAGTAATGTTATTACTATTTCATGGATCACTAATGATCCTTGGTGGATCATCCTATACCGAATACTCTCTAATTGTCACAATAACCCGACGTATTAAAAATATCTTTCAACGAATGGTTTGGACAGCCATGACAACTAAGCATGCTTCTCTAAATCCAACCGGCCAATAATGGCCTACTTTGTTTGTCTACAATGCGAAAGCATCTATCAAAAGGTGATTGAAAGATCGTTGAGGAATAAATGGTTTTGGATTTTCGGCTGGAAAGAAGGAAAGGGGGAAGTCCAACTATGGAATTGTCTTCTTTAATTAGAAGGTAAATAATGGAGCCTTTCTTGATGGAGTTCTTGCACAGAAAGAAATAGTCCGAGTTGATTGGACTAAATAAACTAGGGTTAGTCAAACTAGGTCAAATATGTTGGATTAGAACACATGATTGATTAGATAAAAGAAAATTAAAAAAAACATAGGTTGCACTATCATGAAGCAACAAAAAATAATCTATTTGTTAGTAGTAGAATGCAATTAATCTTTATGTCAAGAAGTTTAATTAGCAAAATATGTAACAAATTATGAGCTCATCATTTTAACAAATTAATACAGCTTGGATTAGTTTTGATGTCAACTAATTTAATTTTTAGTTTTGGTTTCATAATTGAGTAAACTTTATGATTAGACATGCTTGGAGATAACATCTAACTTGAACAATGCTGCTTCAAAAGCACCACCTACTATATAATAAATTATTTATATTATACCTTTAATTGATTAATAATCATTTATATAAGTAAAATGCACTAAATTTGGTGAGCATGGAGATTAAAAGGATGAGTTGAATCAGTTGATCGACAAAAATTGAGCTTAAAAATTAAACATGCAAATTAAAGGTTGGATTAATTTTGATGTCAACTAATTTAATTTTTAGTTTTGGTTTTATAATTGAGTAAACTTTAGGATTAGACCTGCTTCGAGATAATATCTAACTTGAACAATGCTGCTCCAAGAGCACCACCTACTATATTAATAAATTATTTATATTGTACCTTTAATTGATTAATAATCATTTATATAAGTAAAATGCACTAAATTTGGTGCAGCATGGAGATTATGAGTTGAATCAGTTGATCGACAAAAAATGAGCTTAAAAATTAAACATGCAAAATTAAAGCATGGATTAGTTTTGATGTCAACTAATTTAATTTTTAGTTTTGGTTTCATAATTGAGTAAACTTTAGGATTGGACCTGCTTCGAGATAACATCTAACTTGAGCAATGCTGCTCCAAGAGCGCAGCCTACTATATTAATAAATTATTTATATTATACCTTTAATTGAATAACAATCATTTATATAAGTAAAATGCACTAAATTTGGTGCAGCATGGAGATTAAAAAGATGAGTTGGTCAACAAAAATTGAGCTTAAAAATTAAACATGCAAAATTAAAGCAATTTAATTTGAAAAACATTTCATTGACAAAGAAAATTATTACAAAATAAATTTTATTAATACCTTAAAAGGCTATTTTTTATAATAAATTAGAGGAATATATATAAGACACAATATCCTTATCCTAATATGGATATTAAACCCAATACAAAATTATATTAGGAATAGAATTCGGTGACAAGGAATATGCAATAATAATATATATATATATATATATATATATATATATATGAATAAGATTCAATAAAAAAAAAAATATGCTAAAGTTATTTCGTTGCAAATATATAAATCCAACTAGCTGTATTTTACACCATACCATACTTTTTAGAATTCATTCTAGAATTCATTTCATGATCAGATGTATTGTCATGGTATGGCACTAGGTATTAACATTGAAGCGTCATGGGTATGGATATGGATATTTTTTTGTGGCTTTAAGCGGTAGACGTCACTCTGAAGACTTTTTTTTTTCTTTTTTTTTTCTCGCCGAAAAGTCTCGACCAACGCCCATTTCGTTGCCACCATCCGCCGTATAACGGACGAACGCTAACAGCCTCTCAATAGCCATGACAACCCAGAAATCCTCCTCTTCGCCTTCTATAAAAAAAGGCTCAGAACTCCCTCTGGTTTTAATCAGAAACCTCTTCTCTTCTTCTCCCTCTCTCTCAGTCCCCCTTCCTATCAGACTTCTTAGCATTCTTTTGACCTCCATTATTTCATCGCTTCGAGTCCTTGAGGTCCTCAAAGTTTTAGTGGGATTCGATCCAATCCCATATAATCCGAGCCCATTAGATCCATTTGAGCCTATCGATCTGACCAAACCTGATGATGCCAAGTCACTTCCTTCAAGCGCCGGGGAAACGGACGTCCTCCTCGCCGGACTCCTGCAAGAAAAGTCCCCAGAGACCGAATGCTTCGGTGGGGACCCTCCGACGCTCAAGTCAGTCACTTGGGAAAAGATGAGAACTGTCTAGCCGAAGGGAACTAAACAGTTAGGGCTTAACTAATGGAAAAGAGCTAGAAAAATCAGAGTTCAAGTATCCCTATTTACAGCGTGAGCGTATGCTTTTATACCTGTTCGAAGATATCCCCTTTCATTCCCGAAGATTATTGATTTCAAGGTGCCCCGTTCAATAATAGACAAAAGATGAGGTTGGCAGTAATGATCGTACTGTCGCCGTACATGCCGGAGGTATCCGCGTCATTGGTCAGCACGGCTTCACAGGTGTCTTGCATCTAGGGCTATATCTGGTGCGCGCCACCGCTGGATATGACCGCGCACGGTAGCGGGTAAGTGGTGGACCGTACGCTGCAACGGGGTATGGTCGCACACAGTGACAGACATACAACGGACCATACGCCGTTATGAGGCATGGTCACACCCTGCTACAGATGTGCGGCGGATCATGTGGGCATGCCAGGTGGCCCAGAGCGGGCCGGATCGTGCACCGGGGGTCGAAGTACTGTTCATGTGGCTCGAGACCAAGAGGGGGTCTCGGGGGTTGTGATACTATTTATGTGGCCCAAGACCGAGAGGGGGTCTCGGGGTTGTGACACTGTTCATGTGGCCCGAGACCGAGAGGGGTCTCGAGGGTTGTGAGAGATCCTCCGTCAGTCACCGTTATCATTGTCATTTATTCCGACAGCATTGGATTAGCCACATCAGATGCCCCCTTACCCCTAAGATGGAGTCGGCCCACCCCAGTAAGGCGAAAGGGGTGTCACCCCCCAAGTGGCTGATCCTCGCCCATCGCGAATCGCCTCCGGACACGTGCCTATGGGCACTGCGATGATTTTATGCGGGCGGTGTGGGGATGTGAAAAGGCGGCCAATACTATCCACCCGATTTATGGCGATCGTCCTCGAAGCAGGGTTGATCCGTCGGAATCCGTGAAGAAAGTCGTGCCATCATTACCCATCATAGCGGCGATGTCAGCGGCGTCCCATCATTAGTCGGAAGCAAATCATATCCCGCGCTCAGCGGTTTCCGAGGCAGTCCATCCTATTGTGAGAGTCCATGTGGTGGACGAGGCACGGTAGGATGATTTGAAACTAATAAAACCCAGGCAGAGGGTCAAAAGCAGCCATTCTGCTCCTGCTATCATCTTCTTCCTCTGTGCTTCCTTGATCTTCTGCTCCCTGGTCCCCCATGCAACCCGAGAGTCTACACGCGTCACTTTCCTTCCCAGGTCAGCCTTTTGCTCCTTCTAGGTTCCTCTGTTTCTTCTTCTCGCCATGAGTTCCTAGTCCTGGTCTGCGGAGGATGATTCAGAGAATCGTTCTTCGTCGGAGAGGCCTCGAGCCTCTCCTTCTTCTCCTCCTTCTCCTTCTCCCCTCGAGTGGTCCTCCGATCCATAGGACTGCGTCCCTCTAGCCCAGCGGAGGGTCGCCAGGGAGGCTCCCATAGGGAGGCGTCCAGTGGCGGCTGGTAGGGCTCCGTCGAGGGGCCACCAGGTGGGGCCCAGCGCCTCCTTGAGAGTGGGGGCGGAATCCCTGGAAGGGGCCGCCTCTACGGTAACAGGCCAGGATCTAGCAAACATCCGAGTCCATTACCAAATCTCTCGGGAGATTGGGCTTTATTTTCCAACTCCCGACGACCGAGTGATCTCCTCTCGACCCGGTCGAGTGGCCATCTATAAGATTTCTTTGAGGGTAGGCCTCTGTTTACCCTTCCTCCCTTTTTTCGCAAGCCTCCTCGACTACTACTCCCTGACCCCTTCACAGTTGGTCCCAAACTCGCTTAGGGTCGTTAGCGTCTTTGTTGTTCTCTGCCACCATCTCCAAATTACACCTAGAGTTTCTCTTTTTCGCTTATTCTACATTCTCCTATCTCAAAAGGGTTGGTGGCTATTTCAGCCCCGACCCGGCCGAGTCTTGAAACTCCTTCTTCCCTCCTCTATCAAGGGATGGAAATCCCGGTTCTTCTTTGTAAATCTTGACCAAGTCAAGGCCCGGTGGGGGGACACCGACCTCCGAGGTAACACGAATTCCACTGTCCACCCCGAAGACAAGGAAGCGTTAGGGCGGTTGTTGGCTACCGACATCCCTCGGTACATCCTGCTCTTGATGGAAGAGAACCTCCAGTCGACGGGTCTCATTTCCCACCGCGGTAAGTCTCTCTTAGTCAAAGTCTTCTTGTTTCATCGTTCTCCTTTTTTTTTTACCGACCATGACCGAAGCTGTACAGCCATGAAGGTCCCGACTCAGAAACTTCGGAGGGCCGTCGCCAAGAAGAGGGCCCAGGAAGGACCGAGTGAAGACCGGCGAGCACCGGCTCCAAAGCGCTCGATGGTGCAGGTGCCCAAGCCACCGGCACCACAAGAGCCCTCGGTCCCTCCGGAGATTGACCTCACAGCCGACACCCCGCCAGAAAGGGCGGTGACCGAGGGGTACCAACGGAGGAGCCGATGCGGAGGAGCCGCGATAGCAGAGGAGCCAGCGGTGGTGGAGGAGCTCTTTGCTCCCAGCGGACTGACCCTCCCCGAGGCAGCCAGGAGCTGGGGCGAGGGGCCGTCAGGGGCAGCAAGCCCACCCCCCGAGCAGACGCCAATGAGCAGCCCGGGCGCCGAGTCTGGTAACGCCCGAGGCAGCCGAAGGGAATGGAGCCATACCGGGGCCACATCAGGACTCCATTCTGAACGATGGGCACTGGGCAGAGTGGGTCCTCTCGCCAGTCTTCATGCCTGAGGTTCTGGAGGAGCTTAGCCACTTGAAGGCAACCACATTCTACCAAGAGTCCTACGCGGCCCTCGTCAGAGTAAGTTGTCCTACAACCCTTTGCCTCCATATTTCTCTTTTTCTTTTCTTCTTCTCTCCCTTTTTTTTTGATATGGAACCTGCGCGCAGCTTGAGAACTCCCTAAGGGCTATAAGGGAGGTCATTCACGGAGGGAAGACCCTTCTGCGGGAGGCCTAGAAAGAGGCCGAGGAAGCGCATAATCGTGCAGAGGTGGCCGAGGGGGCCATGGAGTCGGCCAGAACCGCTCGGGCCAATGAGATAAGGGTTGCCGAGAGTCGAGCGGAGGCTGAGGCCAACCGCCTGCGGGCGGCACTCCGCCAGATGGCAGACGCCGAAAATGCCATTGCAGCAAGAGACCTGCACATCTCTGAATTGACCTTGGCCATCCAAACGATTGAGAATCAGGCGACCGAGGCCGAGGAGAGAGCAAGGTCGAAGGAGGAGAGGGCAAGGTCGGCGGAGGAGAGGGCAAGGGCAGCAGGGAGAGAGCTGATAAAGCCACAGAGGAGGCAAGTCGTGCCCAGGAGGCCGAGAGGGCAACAGCGGCAGCTCTAGCCAGAGAGGAGGGAGTTCGAGCCACCAAAGTGGAAGCAGCCGTCACGACTAGGACCGCCAGGGTCATAGAAGAATTCAAGGCATCCGAGCACTTTACAGACGAACTGGAGGAAGCTTCGGCGGGGGCATTTTTTCAAGGATTTCAGCATGGGAAAGAGAAAGTCGCTCGGGACTTAAACTTTCCTCAAGCCCTAGAGGTCGAACCAGAGCATCTCTCGGAGTTGGCATCATCCGATGATGAGCCCGCACCGGCTGAACCGTGAGCCTTCACTTGTATTTTATTTTTGCAATTCCAACTAGGTCGGCGCTTTTGTAATCACTTTAAATTAATGAAATATCACTTTCCCTCAAGATGAATTGTCTTTGTCCATCTGCAATCTCTACCCCAAATTCATTGGTTAATGACGCGCGACCTCTCGAGGCTCCATCAGCGCCGAGGGGTAACCTTTAATTCATTCGGATCGCTTTGACTTGGCCAGATAGGACCAACCTTAGGGCCAGGAAGGATGGGCTTCGTGGGGTTGAGGCATTGGACTCAGGAGGTCTAGACAGATGGGCTCCTGAGGACTGATGGCGCTCCGCTTTGCCGAAGGTATGCCAGGCTTTAAGTGCCGACGGAGGTCGGGCTTTGTACCTGGCTGGCCCAGGGCTTTAACTGCCGACGGGGATCGGGCTTTACGCCTGGCTAGCCCAGGGCTTTAAGTGCCGACGAGGGTCGGGCTTTGTGCCTGCTGGCCCAGGGATTTAAGTGCCGATGGAGGTCGGGCTTTGTGCCAGGCTGGCCCAGGGCTTTAAGTGCCGACGGGGGTCAGGCTTTGTGCCTGGCTGGCCCAGGGCTTTAAGTACCGATGGCGGTCAGTCTTTGTGCCTGGCTGGCCCAGGGCTTTTATGCCGACCGAGGTTGAGCTTTGTGCCTGGCTGGACTAGGGCTTTAAGTGCCGATGGGGTCGGGCTTTGTGCCTGAATAGCCTAGGGCTTTATGTGCCGATGGGGGTCGGGCTTTGTGCCTGGCTGGCCCAGGGCTTTAAGTGCCGATGGGGTTGGGCTTTGTGCCTGGTTGGCCCAGGGCTTTTGTGCCGACCGGGGTCGGGCTTTGTGCCTGGCTGGCCCAGGGCTTTTGTGCCGACCAGGGTCGGGCTTTGTGCCTGGCTAGCCCAGGGCTTTAAGTGCCGACGGGGGTCGAGCTTTGTGCCTGGCTGGCCTAGGGCTTTCAGTGCCGACGGGGGTCAAGCTTTGTGCCTGGCTGGCCCAGGGCTTTAAGTGCCGACGGAGGTCGGGCTTTGTGCCTAGCTGGCCCAGGGCTTTAAGTGCTGATAGAGGTCGGGCTTTGTGCTTGGCAGGCCTAGGGCTTTAAGTGCCGACGGGGGTCGAGCTTTGTTCCTGGCTGGCCCAGGGCTTTAAGTGCCGATGGGGGTCGGGCTTTGTGCCTAGCTGGCCCAGGGCTTTAAGTGCCGACGGGGGTCAGGCTTAAGCTGCTGAGAGCGATGGTACATCGCTCTGCCAGTGGTACACTGGGCTTTGTGGCAAAACTGAGAGACTAGAAGTTAAGTTCATTGATGAGCAGTGAAGGGTGAAAACCCATAAGGATACTAGCATTATATTTAATGCCGGAAGGAAATATACTACTGATAGTATCGACGGAGGTTGTCGGCGTTCCACGTCCGTGGGAGCGGCCTCCCGTCCGTGGGAGTGGCCCGAGACCGAGAGGGGGTCTCGGGGGTTGAGATACTGTTTATGTGGCCCGAGACCGAGAGGGGGTCTTAGGGGTTGAGATACTGTTCATGCGGCCCGAGATTGAGAGGGGGTCTCGGCGGTTGAGATACTGTTCATGTGGCCCGAGACCGAGAGGGGGTCTCGGGGGTTGTGATACTGTTTATGTGGCCCGAGACCGAGAGGAGTCTCAGGGGTTGAGATACTATTTATGTGGCCTGAGACCGAGAGGGGGTCTCGGGGGTTGAGATACTGTTTATATAGCACGAGACTGAGAGGGAATCTCGGGGGTTGAGATACTGTTTATGTGGCCCGAGACCGAGAGGGGGTCTCGGGGGTTGTGGCACTGTTCATGTGGCCTGAGACCGAGAGGGGGTCTCGGGGGTTGTGATACTGTTTATGTGGCCCGAGACCGAGAGGGGTCTCGGGGGTTATGATACTGTTCATGTGGCCCGAGATCGAGAGGGCGTCTCGGGGGTTGAGATACTGTTTATGTGGCCCGAGACCGAGAGGGGGTTTCGGGGGTTGTGATACTGTTCATGTGGCCTGAGACCGAGAGGGGGTCTCGGGGGTTGAGATACTGTTCATGTGGCCCTAGACCGAGAGGGGGTCTCGGGGGTTGAGATACTGTTTATGTGGCCCGAAACTGAGAGGGGGTCTCGGAGGTTGTGATACTGTTTATGTGGCCTGAGACCGAGAGGGGGCCTCGGGGGTTGAGATAATGTTTATGTGGCCCGAGACCGAGAGGGGGTCTCGGAGGTTGAGATACTGTTCATGCGGTTCGAGATCGAGAGGGGGTCTCGGGGGTTGTGATACTGTTTATGTGCCCTGAGACTGAGAGGGGTCTCGGGGGTTGAGATAATGTTTATGTGGCCCGAGACCGAGAGGGGGTCTCGGGGTTGAGATACTGTTCATGCTGTCCGAGACCGAGAGGGGGTCTCGGGGGTTGAGATACTGTATATGTGGGCCGAGATCGAGAGGGGGTCTTGGGTGTTGTTATACTGTTTATGTGGCCCGAGACCGAGAGGGGTCTCGGAGGTTGAGATACTGTTTATATGGCCCGAGACCGAGAGGGGGTCTCGGGGGTTATGGCACTGTTCATGTGGCCCGAGACCGTGAGGGGGTCTCGGGGGTTATGATACTGTTTATGTGGCCTGAGACCGAGAGGGGGGCTCGGAGGTTGTGGCACTGTTCATGTGGCCCGAGACCGAGAGGGGGTCTCGGGGTTTAGATACTATTTATGTGACCCGAGACCGAGAGGGGGTCTCGGGGTTGTGATACTGTTTATGTGGCCCGAGACCGAGAGGGGGTCTCGGTGGTTATGATACTGTTTATGTGGCCCGAGACCGAAAGGGGGACTCAGGGGTTGAGATACTGTTTATGTGGCCGAGACCGAGAGGGGGTCTTGGGGGTTGAGATACTGTTCATGCGGCCCGAGATCAAGAAGGGGTCTCGGGGGTTGAGACTATTCATGTGGCCCGAGACCGAGAGGTGGTCTCGGGGGTTGAGATACTGTTTATGTGGCCCAAGACCGAGAGGGGGTCTCGGGGGTTGAGATACTGTTTATGTGGCCCGAGACCAGAGGGTGTCTCGGAGGTTGAGATACTGTTTATGTGGCCCGAGACCGAGAGGGGATCTCGGGGGTTGAGATACTGTTTATGTGGCCCAGACCGAGAGGGGTCTCGGGGGTTGTGGCACTGTTCATGTGGCCTTAGACCGAGAGGGGGTCTCACTATACTGTTCATGCAGCCCAAGACCGAGAGGGGGTCTTGGGGTTTGAGATACTGTTTATGTGGCCCGAGACCGAGAGGGGGTCTCGGGGGTTATGATACTGTTCGTCTGGCCCGAGACCGAGAGGGGGTCTCAGAGGTTGAGATACTGTTCATATGGCCCTAGACCGAGAGGGGGTCTCGGGGGTTGAGATACTGTTTATGTGGCCCGAGACCGAGAGGGGGTCTCGGGGGTTGTGATACTTTTTATGTGGCCCAAGACTGAGAGGGGGTCTTGGGGGTTGAGATAATGTTTATGTGCCTAGACCGAGAGGGGGTCTCGGGGGTTGAGATACTGTTCATGCGGTCCAAGACCGAGAGGGGGTCTCGGGGGTTGTGATACTGTTTATGTGGCCCGAGACTGAGAGGGTGTCTCGGCGGTTGAGATAATGTTTATGTGGCCCGAGATCGAGAGGGGGTCTCGGGGGTTGAGATACTGTTCATGCGGTCTGAGACCGAGAGGGGGTCTCGGGGTTGAGATACTGTTTATGCGCCCGAGACTGAGAGGGTATCTTGGGTGTTGTTATACTGTTTATGTGGCTCGAGACCGAGAGGGGGTCTCGGGGGTTGAGATACTGTTTATATGGCCGAGACCGAGAGGAGGTCTCGGGGGTTGTGATACTGTTTATGTGGCCCGATACCGAGAGGGAGTCTCGGGGGTTGTGGCACTGTTCATGTGGCCCGAGACCGAGAGGGGGTCTCGGGGGTTGTGGCACTGTTTATGTGGCCCGAGACCGAGAGGGGGTCTCGGGGGTTAAGATACTATTTATGTGGCCTGAGACCGAGAGGGGGTCTCAGGGTTGAGATACTGTTTATGTGGCCCGAGACCGAGAGGGGGTCTTGGGGGTTGAGATACTGTTCATGCGGCCCGAGATCAAGAAGGGTCTCGGGGGTTGAGATACTGTTCATGTGGCCCGAGACCGAGAGGTGGTCTCGGGGGTTGAGATACTGTTCATGTGGCCCGAGACCGAGAGGTGGTCTCGGGGGTTGAGATACTGTTTATGTGGCCCAAGAACGAGAGGGGGTCTCGGAGGTTGAGATACTGTTTATGTGGCCCAAGACCGAGAGGGGATCTCGGGGGTTGAGATACTGTTTATGTGGCCCGAGACCGAGAGGGGTCTCGGGGGTTGTGGCACTGTTCATGTGGCCTTAGACCGAGAGGGGGTCGGGGTTGTGATATTGTTTATGTGGCTATACTGTTCATGCAGCCCAAGACCGAGAGGGGGTCTTGGGGTTTGAGATACTGTTTATGTGGCCCAAGACCGAGAGGTGGTCTTGGGGGTTGTGATACTGTTCGTCTGGCCCGAGACCGAGAGGGTCTCAGAGGTTGAGATACTGTTCATATGGCCCTAGACCGAGAGGGGTCTCGGGGGTTGAGATACTGTTTATGTGGCCCGAGACCGAGAGGGGGTCTCGGGGGTTGTGATACTTTTTATGTGGCCCAAGACTGAGAGGGGGTCTTGGGGGTTGAGATAATGTTTATGTGGCCCAGACCGAGAGGGGGTCTCGGGGGTTGAGATACTGTTCATGTGGTCCAAGACCGAGAGGGGGTCTCGGGGGTTGTGATACTATTTATGTGGCCGAGACCGAGAGGGTGTCTCGCGGTTGAGATAATGTTTATGTGGCCCGAGATCGAGAGGGGTCTCGGGGGTTGAGATACTGTTCATGCGGTCTGAGACCGAGAGGGTGTCTCGGGGGTTGAGATACTGTTTATGCGGCCCGAGACCGAGAGGGTGTCTCGGGTGTTGTTATACTGTTTATGTGGCTCGAGACCGAGAGGGGGTCTCGGGGGTTGAGATACTGTTTATATGGCCCGAGACCGAGAGGAGGTCTCGGGGGTTGTGATACTGTTTATGTGGCCCGATACCGAGAGGGAGTCTCGGGGGTTGTGGCACTGTTCATGTGGCCCGAGACCGAGAGGGGGTCTCGGGGGTTGTGGCACTGTTTATGTGGCCCGAGACCGAGAGGGGGTCTCGGGGGTTAAGATACTTTTATGTGGCCTGAGACCGAGAGGGGGTCTCAGGGGTTGAGATACTGTTTATGTGGCCCGAGACCGAGAGGGGGTCTCGGGGGTTGTGGCACTATTCATGTGGATCAAGACCGAGAGGGGGTCTCGGGGGTTGTGATACTGTTCATTGGGCCCGAGATGCGGTTGTGATACTGTTTATATGGCCCGAGACCGAGAGGGGTCTCGGAGGTTAAGATATTGTTTATGTAGCCCGAGACCGAGAGGGGGTCTCGGGGGTTGAGATACTATTTATGTCGCCGAGACTGAGAGGGGGTCTTGGGGGTTGAGATACTGTTTATATGGCCCGAGACCGAGAGGGGGTCTCGGGGGTTGAGATACTGTTTATGTGGCCCGAGACCGAGAGGGGGTCTCGGGGGTTGTGGCACTATTCATGTGGATCGAGACCGAGAGGGGGTCTCGGGGGTTGTGATACTGTTCATTGGGCCCGAGATGCGGTTGTGATACTGTTTATGTGGCCCGAGACCGAGAGGGGGTCTCGGAGGTTAAGATATTGTTTATGTAGCCCGAGACCGAGAGGGGGTCTCGGGGGTTGAGATACTATTTATGTGGCCCGAGGCCGAGAGGGGGTCTCAGGGGTTAAGATACTGTTTATGTGGCCCGAGACCGAGAGGGGGTCTCGGGGTTTGAAATACTGTTTATATGGCCCGAGACCGAGAGGGGGTCTCGGGGGTTGTGGCACTGTTCATGTGGCCCGAGACCAAGAGGGTGTAACTTAAATTCTAACCATGATCTAACTAAATTAACGTATGATAAATATTGAATTTAGGATTAATCATTGTAGGTGATTACTCATTTGAAGAGTGAGCAAGATTGATGGCACAAATTCATGCATTAAGATTCGTACTCGGATTGTGATAGATTTTAAATTGAAAATTTGGATTGATGAGCGAGGTAGAAGTCCTTACTACTACTTATATGTAATGTCCTTGAATATAGTTTGACAGCATATGTCATGGTTTTGTATTTTGATTATGTAGGTATATGATATATATTCAGCAAAATTTCATCTTAGCATCACTATATTATCAAGAAGGCTTTCTCTCTGTTTGTAAATCTTTATTAACTTTTTCTTTTCTTACGGATTACCTTCATACGGCTCAAAGAAATCGTCTTCGTNAATTAAGCCTTAATCATAGAGATTTTAGCCTAATTAGACTCTAATTGAGTTAACCTAAGCTTAGGCCCAATCCTAATTCAATCTAATTAGGTTAGGGTAGGGTCTAAATTAAATTCTAACCATGATCTAACTAAATTAACATATGAAAAATATTGAATTTAGGATTAATCATTGTAGGTGATTGATTACTCATTTGAAGAGTGAGCAAGATTGATGGCACAAATTCATGCATTAAGAGTCGTACTTGGATTGTGATAGATTTTAAATTGAAATTTTGGATTGATGAGCGAGGTAGAAGTTCTTACTACTACTTATATGTAATGTCCTTGAATATAGTTTGACAGCATATGTCATGGTTTTGTATTTTGATTATGTAGGTATATGATATATTCAGCAAAATTTCATCTTAGCATCACTATATTATCAAGAAGGCTTTCTCTCTGTTTGTAAACCTTTATTAACTTTTTCTTTTCTTACGGATTACCTTCTGACAGCTCAAGGAAATCGTCTTCGTTCCGTGCGTTTGATGATTCATATCCTGCAAAAGAAAAGGGTATTACCAAGATGAGGAACAGAGTCTTCTGGATCACCTAGAATATGGCGCAGAAGTTGAGATACTCTTTACAAATTTAACATACCTGTATTGGGTCGGAACTAGAAATTGGTGGAGCTCCAAAAGCAGTTCGTTGCCATGGAATATAACTAGAGAAATCCTGCAAAACTTTATTAATTTAAAACAGAAAGAATCCCTAATACTCAACCTAAGGAGACTTGAAGTGTAACGGAAAATTTATGTTCTGCTTTGGTGATAGCTCAAATCCTTAAAAAGGCTGGCAATTAGAGGAAATACAGGCTCTTAAACTAGCTTATGTGCCTCAAAAATTCACCTGAGCTACGACGGCTGTGTATTGCTTCTCTTGTAGATGAGGTCTGGACTCGGAACACTGGCGGCATGGTTCGTTGCCCCAACGGCAGGAGCCGCCAATGGAACATCATCATCTGGCGACGGTTCTATAGGCTGCACTGGAAAAATCTGGCAGATAGCAAACTGTGCCTGCAAGAATAGAAATTAGAAGATGGAACCGATTTTATTTAGTAAAGTAGTTAGTTGCCATTGTAGCTAAGCTGGATTAAGCACAACAATAGACTTTAATTCTCAAAAGACATCACGAGCAACAAAAAAAAAAAAGCTCCTTTTTTTTTTTTCTAAACTATTTTGTTTTTTCTTACCTGGACTTCCCCTAATGTATATTCTATCATCTTCCATCCAGTACGTTCCTTCCCCTTGCGGTACTGGAACTTCTTCTTGTAAAAAGCATCAAAGCATTTTGTTTCACGTAAATTCCAGCTGCCGCCTCTCGGGGTCTTACGTATTGCCTTGCCCTTGGATTTGTATATGAGATCAGTAGCATACCACTTTGCTTGCCTATCTCCGGAGGCACCAACTGGGAAGTCCTCCATCCAGGATTCCTTGGAATCTATTAGCATCAATTCATATACGAATCATCTTAATTAGACAAAAGTGGTTGACCAAAGAAACTTCGAGTAAAACCATTAATTATATATTTTCTATGAAAAAACAAAGCATGCGCATGTAAACATGTGCTTTTTTTGAGAGAGAAAAATGGGTTGCCCCATATATTCATTTCATGAGAATATACTGAAATGAACTCAACCCAAAAAACGAAAAACAAAAAAAAAAGGGGGGGGGGGGGGGGGTTTATAAAGAACTGATAGAAGAGAGTATGGAATGACAAAGATCAAGCAATTCTAAAAGAAGTTTACTAGAATTAGAAGCAGAGGCAATTGAGAACAATTAATTCCGAGACAGCCAAGATAGTATCTGTTGAATTTGAACTTGTCTTTTTATTTTATTTTTTTTTTTTTGAGGTAGATGTGAGAATGAGCCAAAACTTCCCAAGGCACCAACATAATTTGAACAGAGAGGGACAACGTCTGGCTGTTCTTCGCTCTAGTAGGTAAAAACGGTTTGTTCCTCTCAAGCCAAATCATCCAGGTGATAGCTGATCTGAAGAACTCACCAGTTGGACAAAAGAGACAAGAGTGAATAAAGAATTAGTAGAAATGGAAAAGCTTCGTCTTAAATCTCATATGTAACAGGAAGACTAGGAATTTAGCAGAAGATGACATGACTCTGGATGAAGCCTCTTTTAATGAGGTTATCAGCTGCTTAGTTTTTGTTAAAGAAAGCATGTAACTGGTGATAAAATACTACTACAATAGGAAAAATAAAAGAAATGGTATTCAAGCAATAATAAAAATTCCGTTCCTTCTAGTACCTGTGTCCAAAAACTTCAAGTAGAGTCTGGATTGGATTCTATAGTTAGGTCATTAGAGAGATGATGAAGAAGAAGGAAGAGGAAGTTCTTCATTTGGGACTGGTGGTGGTGGTTTTAAGTAGAAGAGGTGGTGTGAGGCTTACCATGTGCTTCTATAACTCCACTGGTGTAAATCTGCTTCCTATTGATGGCATCTGGAAGAATTGTACTTTCCCAACCATGGGATTCTAACCCTCTGAGAAAAGAGAGTATGGTCTTATCTGACAGATCAAATACACAACCCTTCCAATTATCATCCGCCGTGCCCATGATAGGTTCTCCGACCCTCACTGTGAAGATGAACGCAAATTTTAGATCGTCCCGCTCCGAGCAAGCTACAAAACACACCAATCCAAGATCAAAAAACAAAAAAACAAAAAGAGAACTCCAGAGATACGAAATAGCGAGAGCACAGTTCATCAAATTAGTGAATCGAGATACGATGCCTTGACAGAAAGCGAGCGCGCGAGCGAGAGCGAGAGAGAGCACACGCAGAAGGCGAAAATATATGAGGAGAAAGGCGTACCTGGGAAATAGGGACGCGTTCCCGGAGAAAAGGAAGGGAATGCACGCGCTCCCGGAGAAGAGGAAGGGAATGCACGCGCTCCCGGAGAAGAGGAAGGGAAGGGAGAGGAGGCGCGCGTTCACGGAGAAAGAAAGGAAGAGGGGACGAGAGGGCGTTTTCCCTTTCCCGTCGCTGGTTACATCACCAGTTCCCAATTCCTTTCCCAATTCCTTTTGCTACGAGGAAATTAAAAAAACATTTTTACTGAAAATAAAATTTTTTTATGGTATGATAGGAAGATGATGGAGGATGGAGTTGATGTAGCACAAGTATGATATCAATGATGGTAGGTAGTGAAGGAATGATGATAATGATGATGATAATAGGTAGTGGATGACAATAGTAATGATTGGTGACGAAGAGGAATGTTAATAGCAATGAGGGGTGTAAAATATGGTGATGGATGGTGGTGAATGTAGAAGTATGGCGGTAGTGATAGTGAATGATGTACATAATGATGAGTGATAGAGGTATCTTGATCGTACTAGTGATGATTGTAGAGATAGAGGTATCCAAGATATATTCACCATATTAATTAGATCCAAGTCTTTTAAGGATTTTTTTTAAATTTATTTTTTATCTACAGCTTTAGGGCCTTAAATCTATCAAGACTTCGTCCCAAGTTTTAATTAGATAAATAATAATATCGATAAAAATCATCAATAAACACTATAAAAAGAATAGCTTCCTTCTCGAGTCAACTTAGTAGAGTCATCCTTATCACTATGTACTAGATCAAGTAAATTGAATTTTTGTTCACATATTTAAAAAGTTTTCTAAGGCATTTGGCTTGAATATAAACTTCACACTTGAATCTTCTTTTAAGATGAATCTTAGGAATCAAATTAAGATTAGTCATATAACAAATTCTATTAAGATTTGCATGACTTAATCTACCATGCCAGATATTGGAAGTTTCAACATTTAGAACAAAAAAGAAATTTTATTTATTGATTTAGAAACTATATTTAATTTGAAAAGATCTTTGAATATAAAGCCTTTTCTAATAAACTTATTTATGAGTTATTACAATTTTATTAGACTCTACTACGATTTTAAAGCCTATAATGATAAGAACAGATCCGCTTATTAGGTTCCTTTAAACATGAAGCACGTACAATACTTCATAAAAGTTTAGAATCTTTCCACATGTCATCTTCAGATTCACTCATCTTTTTTCTAACACTTATGTTGAAGAGTCATTCCTAAAATTGCACCTCCTCCACTTAATTCCTACAAGGTGGAGAACCAAAAGCAATTAAAACAAACATTATTAACTCTTAAATCAAGCCACTAATCATAATATGATTGGATTAGACTTACTAGAGGGTTTTGGATAACCATTCTGAATGAAGGTTCGGTACAATCTTTGGTCATGTTCACTTGAGATTTATGTGCACCTCTCCTCAATGGTTTGGTAATGGTTTGGTATTTTTGTAATAACAATTCTTCACTACATGATTGATTCTTCTAAAGTCTCCTTCTTTGGCTCTTGGTTTGGTCAAGTTTGCTTTGGTTAGTTTTGAGAAAGTATAGAAGGTTGGTTGGGTTTATTTTGAAAGTTCTTGGTTTTGAAGTGTTTGCCCTTAGGTCTAATATAGCTAGATTAGATGGACTTTTGTCTAACTCGATCAAATTTATTTTGCATCAAGAAATGAGACCTTTACTTAAGCTTAATTCGATATTCTTCTTCGATACTAATAGAGACGATGAATTTTGTTAAGATCAAAATACCTTCTTTATAAGTTAACTCTCATGAAAAGGTTGATCAGGATGAAAGAAGTGAGTCAATTAAGGCTTGAACCTTATAGTTCTCAGAGAATTTGCACCCAGTCGCTCAGCCTTTCGGAGAAGGTCTTGAAATTAATTCATGGGTTTGGATATTTACTAGTTTGGATTCCACCATCACATACTTCGAAAACTCTAAAATGGTAAACTAATCTATGTTGGCATCATCTATCCCATAGTCTCAAGGGCACCTACAGTTCCTTGGCAGTCTTTGTGGGAAGATGGATATAGAGCTTGTTGGAGAGGGCACTAAGGATTCTATGCCAACAGTGAAAATCCAATATTGCTTGACACGTGTTTTAGAAATAAAAGTAGAGGATGTTGTCTCAACCAAACTACAACTTGGTTGAGAACTAGGATCTAGAATCATAAAACTTAATGACTAAGAACAATCCGTAAGTTGTAAGCTAGTGTCTCACCTAACTTTGTCGTCTCTTGGAGAAACACTTACTATAAACTTCTCTGATTTGATAGCATTAGGATCATCATTAGCCATTTTATAAATAATTAGGCTACTTAGTTCTGGACAATGCAAATTTTAAGATTTAACCTTATAGTTTGAATTTTAATTAGTGACTTTCAATAATTTTTAGATGAAATTTGAATGTAGTGAGTAATTTAACAATAATAATTAAGCATAAAATTATTGGTTAAATTCAATTCAATTTGAATTTCATAATTTTTAATTTCAAAATTTTTACATTTTTAATTCATAATTTAAAATTTGAAACTATTTTTTAAAAAAATTAAATTTTAAAATGAATATTTTTAAAAATTCCACACAAATATTTGAGATGTATATAATTGAAACTTTAAATTTTTATTTTTAAGTAGCATGCTTTTCAAGGGAACAAAAATATAATTTTGGGCCAAAAATTTAATTTTTCATTTTCTTTTATAATTTTTGAAGTATCAAAGGAATAGTTTTAAAAATTTTAGATTTATATTTTCAGCAAAAAAAAAGTCTCTTTTTGAAAAAAAAAAAAAAACTCTTCATGAAATTTAGAGTAGCAGAATTTCAGATTTTTAACAAGAAATTCTATTTTCCTAAAAAAACAGAATTTTAACAAAATTTCTGTTTCATGGAAAACAGATTTTTAACAATAAACAGATGTTTAACTATTTTCTATAATATTACAACTATTTCTATAATTTTATTTTCAAAGCTTATAAAATGGTAGAAATAAATTGTCTCAAAACATTTAATAATTAAATTATATAATTCCTAACATATATTAGAACAACAAATTATTTTTTCTTTCTTTTTATCGATTTTTGGAGAAGCCTTAGATTGTTCGAGGCTGTCTAGATTAAGCAGCTTCACGGTGTTAAGGTGTTTAAAATATTGCTAGAATATATATCAAACATGCATTAATCAAAAATAATAGATATTAATTTTTTTAAAATCGTATTGTTTTATGAACTAGTTTTGCTTTCTTATACTTAAGATATAACAATAAGGTTTGGCTGAATCATCGTGAAGAGAGTTACGACTAAAAACATTTTTAGACATCTAATAATAATGATTTTTTTTTTTGAAATGGAGTCATGCATCACACGATTTTTTTGTTTTTTTAATCCGCGAGAGTCACTTGCTGGCAGCCTGAGATCGTCACGTTTGGAAATATATCCACGCTCCAAGGGATTTTAATGCCAGCTGCCCTTTGTGAATCGTTCCCATGCGCGTCGAAGATCTCCTAAAAAGCGCATCGTGGCCGTGCGATTTTTCGCGACAAGTCGCGCCGACGCGCGTGAAATTTCTTCTTTTTCTTGCGTAGACGTCACACATGACGAAAAAGTAAAAATTAAATAAAAGAAGGAAAGTTTTCGGTCCTCTTCTCCTAAATACACAGCAAAAATTACTCTTCACACCTATGCTAAGAAAAAATAAAAATCAAGTTTACCCAAATAAATAATAACCATAATATCCCTATAATTTGTCTCCATACCCCTCCGTTTAGTCCATCAGGACCGAACAAAAGATATCTCTTTAGCTCATCGAAATTGATTTGTTCGGCCATGTTTGGCCAAACAGTAAACAGGACCGAACAGAAAGGCAAGGAGAAGCCAGGGACTAGAACCAAGAGAGAGGGGCCAAGAGGGGGGGCAAGGAGGCAAGGAGCCAAGGAGCTGAGGTCTAGCAAAGAGGAGTCAAGACCGGAGGGGGCCGAGGTGGCCGAGGCTGAGCCAGGGGCCAAGAGGGCCAAGGCGATGCGCTCGACGAGGGGAGCAGGGAAGGGGATCTGAGGGCTAGAGAAGTTAGGGGCTAAGAGAGGAGAGTCGGTGCCGAAGGGCTAGAGCGGCCGAGGCCGGGGAAGGGAGCAGGGTGGAGCCGATCAACGAAGGCTACCGTTGCTGCCGTCGCCGCTTGCTGCTGCTAGTTGGGGAAGAAGAAGGGAAGAGGAAGAGGGAAGAGGGGAGGAGGGGAGCAGCCGGGTGGGGTGAAGGAGAGAGATAGTTTAGGATTTTATTTTTGGTGCAGAGAGAAAATTACTTTCCACACCCCCGAATTTGAAAATTTTTAAAAAATTTGGGGGTGTGGTGAGTAATTTTTGTGGTGTATTTAGAAGCTCGCCTTCCGAATGCATGCATTCCTTGAAGCATTGCACCGCGGGGGACAATAGACTTCTGAGCCCCTCATAGGTGGCTGGAATTTTCCTTTTGCGGTTCGACGAAAGTCATCATAGTTGAAAGAGTCTTCAGGAGCTGCTATATACATCACAAAAATTACTCTTTATATTTTAAAATTTTTAAATTTTTTAAATTACTTTTCACAATCATGAAATTTCTCTTTATACTCCCTTAAATTTCAAAAATTTTAAAATTATCCTCAAACCCTATTCTCCTTTTTCTTTCAACACCCTAAATTTTTCTTCACACCCCTTTTTCCCACACTCATCCCTTTCCCTTTCCAACCGAGAGACTTCCCTTCCTTCCCGGCGAGAGGCGCGAGAGGCTCCCATTCTCCCCCATTCACTGGCGTTCAAATCAATCCCAAGCAAACCCTTCGTACTCCCCCATTCCCCGGTGCAGAGGCTCATCGGCGGTGAGTACCGGCGACCCATTCAAAATTTTTTAGCTTGATCATTGGACTTTGTGGCCTGACCAGGCCGAGCAATCTCGGAATGTTCAGCCTGTCAGGCCGAACAACATATATATGTTCAGCCCGATCAAGCCGAACGGTATGTTATTGTTCGGTATGATCAGACCGAACATGTATCAAGGGATACAAAAAAATTCTATTTCATATTTTGATCTTGCATGTTAATGCTAGTTAATCTTATATTTTAGATATGAATGCTGGTCCCTCATGAGTTAGACCCATGGCATCAGTCAGAAGACGTTGTGCCAGGCATGCTGACCATGAGGTTCCTGATACACCATGGCCCCCAACTGAGATAGTAGATGAGGACATGCCAGCTAGGGATGTTGAAGATGAAGTGGTTGGGCCATGTCCAGAAGGTCCAGAGGATGAGTCTATCCTGATTAGTTTCAGGATATATATAGCCTCCATCTAGAGGCAACAAGTATTGTTTGTTTGTTATCATATTATATTTTCTTTAAAGTATTATTACGATGTTGTGATATAAATTATTAATGTTATCCATTTATATTACAGGAATGGGTCCCACTTAAGTGCATGAACCATGCTGCCAAGGTAGGTGGAATGACAATGGTGGAAATCAGAGTAATCCAATAGGAGGTTCAGAGTAATAGTTTAGCAATCGGGCCTAGAAGAACTAGTGCACTGCTCTTATCGGTTCACCGATAAAATTCTTGTCTTGGGCTTCATAGAGAGATGGCAGCCCGAGACGAACACCTTACATCTTCCCTTTGGCAAGATGATAATCATCTTGGATGACATAGCCGCCATATTAGAGATTAATGTTACAGGTGCCTCAGTGTCACTATCATGTGATAGGATGAGTGATCGGGATGCTGAGGACCTACTTGTGGAGCTGTTGAGTGTGTCACAGGTAGATGCATATCAGGAAGTGCTATCAGTACACGGTCAGTTTGTGAGGTTAGAGTGACTGAAGAGTCATTTTCATACTATATCTAATAAAGATAGCCACCATAGGATAGAGTGTATAGCGTAAGGGTATTTGCTATTTACATTAGGGTGCATACACTTTGTTGATAAAAGTGGGACGATGGTGCCTATAGCTTATCTTTCTCTACTTCATGAGTTGAATAGGGTGAGCACATATGCCTGGGGTGCTGCTACCTTGGCTTATTTATATCGCTAGTTGGGGGTTGCGTCTAGGACATCCGTTAGACAGATTAGTGGATACATGATGTTGCTCCAGGCTTGGATTTATGAGCATTTTTTAGCTTTCGGTCCTCACCCATCCCTTGATTATACTGATGCCAGGCCCTGCATGCACCTTTGGATTCTCGGCGGTCCATCTCGTACCATGATGGACCATTTAATGGTTCTACGTGAGTCAATAGATGTTTTGAGGGCTGATAAGGTACTAGGACTATTCGATTGTATATTTCTATAATTTTGATTTGTCATACAGTACCAAATTAATTAATGTTTATCTGTTGCAGGTTGTTGGCCCAGATGAAAACCCAAGAGGGGGAAGGTGAATTGAGTTCTTAAAAATTTTGGTGCTTAAAAATAATCTCACAAAGTGATAGTGCACAAGGATATATGTAATGAGTGTGGTGCTAAGAATGCAAAGCAGTGAATAAGGATAGAGTAGAGAGAAACAGAGATAAGCACGACAAACACAAGAGATTTATAGTGGTTCGGTGTTAGCTACACCTACATCCACTCTCAAGGAGCTCTTGGGCTCATACTATAATCACCCTAATTACAGCAGAGTTATTTTCCAAGCTCACAACTCAAATTATTGTTTTACAATGGGATCACAACGAACCCAGCCGATTTTCACAGATTCACCAACACAAAACCCATCATAAGCTATTTAGCTTGAACAAGGCTTGACGGCCTTCCCTGATTCAATCACCTAATTGAATCAATAACCAAATGTAATAAGAGTAAGGTTATAATAGATATAAAGCTCCTCAAATAAGAAATAAGACAATATAATCAAGATAGAAATAGAAGAGCCTGATTTAAAAGATTTCTGAAGTTGGGCTTTTCTTCTTTTCCTCTATTCTTCTGAGATGATCTTCCTCAAGTTGGGCTTGATGCTTTGGAAGAATCATTGATGTAGAGGCGTTTGAAGAACTAGGGCTCTTTCCTTCTCCTTTTGATTTGATAGAAATCCTTCAAAGTTGGCTTTTGAATACTTTGGATTTCTCTAAACTCAATTTTGAACAAAAGGATTCAAACTTGAACTCTATCCTTTTTTATTTTTAATTCTATTTTCTCTCTTTTTCATCTTCTCAAAATGGTCGGATGGCTCTCCTTTTATAATCTCCTCTAAATTTACTTTTAGATGAAAACTAGCCATTAAAAATACTTGAGGATGTGTCTAGCACGAAAGAGGAAAGAGCCGTTGAGATTTGTTGGAGAAAAGACAAGTTCTGGAGTCATCTCTGATACTTCTGAAATCCGCCTCTGATAGATTAGAGTCAGCTCTAACAAGACTTGGAGTCGACTCTAAGGAGCGGTATAGGACATTCATGGCCTTGGCATTGAGCTTGGCCATTTTTCTATCATTCTCGTTCCAATCTCTTTCGGGCTTAGGAATAATGGATCCATATACTAAGTGTATGGGAGTGCTAGGACCATTGATAATAACACTTCATAAATCATAGTCTAAAGCTTGAATGAATACCCCCATTCTAGCTTTTCAATATGAAAAGTTGGTGCCATTAAATAATGGTGGACGATTTATGGATTGTCCCTCGAAAAAAGAAGAATCAGCTTGAGCTGCCATTTGGATCTTTAGCTCTTGATTGTTAGATCAAGGAAGGATGAGCACTAGCTCTGATAATAATTGTTGGCCCAGATGGCAACCCAAGATGAGGGGTGAATTGGGTTCTTAAAAATTTTTGGGCTTAAAAAAATCTCACAAAGTGATAGTGCACAAGGATATATGCAATGAGTGTGGTGCTAAGAATGCAAAGCAGTGAATAAGGATAGAGTAGAGAGAAACAGAGACAAGAATGATAAACACAAGAGATTTATAGCGGTTCGGTATTAGCTACACCTATATCCACTCCAAGGAACTCTTGGGCCATACTATAATTACCATGATTACAGCAGAGTTATTTTCCAAGCTCACAACTCAAACTTATTATTTTACAACAGGATCACAACAAACCCAGCTGGTTTTCATAGGTTCATCGGTACAAAACCCATCACAAGCTATCTAGCTTGAACAAGGTTCGACGGCGTTTCCTGATTCAATCACCTGATTGAATCAGTAACCAAATATAATAAGAGTAAGGTTACAACAAATATAAAGCTCCTCAAATGAGCAAATAAGAAATATAATCAAGATAGAAATAGAAGAGCCTGATTTAGAAGATTTTTGAAGTTGGGCTTTTCTTCTTTTTCTCTATTCCTCTGAGATAGTCTTCCTCAAGTTGGGCTTGATGCTTTGGAAGAATCGTTGATGTAGAGGCTTTTGAAGAACTAGGGCTCTTTGCTTCTCCTTTTGATTTAATAGAAATCCTTCAAAGTTGGCTTTTGAATGCTTTGGATTTCTCTAAACTTAGTTTCGAGCAAAAGGATTCAAACTTGAACTCTCTCCTTTTTTATTTTCAATTCTATTTTCTCTCTTTTCTTCTTTTCAAAATGGTCGGATGGCTCTCCCTTTATAATCTTCTCTAAATCTACTTTTAGATGAAAATTAGCTGTTAAAAGTACTTGAGGATATGTTTAGCACGAAAGAGGAAAGAGATGTTGAGATTTGTTGGAAGAAAGATAAGTTCTGGAGTCATCTCTGAGACTTCTGAAATCCGTCTCTGACAGATTAGAGTCGGCTCTAAGAAGACCTGGAGTCAGCTCTAACTCGGGATATTCAAACGAAAACTTTTGCTTGTCGCAGAATTGACTCTGGCTTTTTGTGGGGTCGATACATCTCGTGCAGGAGTTAGCTTTAGCGAAGGCGGAGTCAACTCTAATTGAGCCCCAAAAAATACAGTCTTTGTATAATCATTAGAGTCAGCTCTAATTCCCTACAGGAGTCAGCTCTAATTTGATGCAAAAATGATGTCTCTATCTTTTGATTAGAGTCGGCTCTAATCTCTGCAGGAGTTGGCTCTAATTTGTGCCGAAAGTGCCAAACTATTCCGATATGCTCCGAAATTGGCTCTAATACTTCTAGAATCAGCTCTAATTACTAAAACTTAACACTTGACATAAGACATGGATTCAAATTCAATTTTCCTTGGATTTTGATCAATTAAATATTTTAAATTCCTGAAATACTTAATCAAAATTATTAGTAACATAAGAAATATACTTATGTGGTTTTTATTATTCATCAAAATCATAATTAGGTCAACACAGGTAGTTTGGGATCCCCATCGTCGTATTCGGGAAGATCATCCATTTCAAGATTTTGCATTCTTAGTGGATGCCTAAAGTGTATGGATATCGTAAAACCCTATCATCCTGAAAGGATTCTTAGACTGTTTGACAGGATACAAACGATCTCCTACGCGCCACTAGCCCCTGTGTGAGCCAACAGAGGATCCACAGCAGGATCGTACTGCATTGTGTACGTCTTCTTGGATCAAATGTGGGAGAGGTGGAAGGAACACCTGTTGAGCCGAGCGAGCAGGAGCCATCCGGTTACCCGACCATCAAATTGCATACCAAGATATATGGATTGGTCTTCTCATATCATGCACTTGGTAGTTCACCCCCTAGAGAGCCAATCCAGTACCTATTCCCGAGCTAGAGGAGATGTTGATGCTGACATGCACCGATGTAATGCAGATGCCATCAACATTAGCGCCGGCATTCTATAGATGGGCCGGGAGGAGGTTGCATCACTAGGGATCGGGCACCTGTACGATATTATTTCTCATATGACACAGGTGTTGCAGGGTCAATATATCTCAACAAATGAGTCTGATGTGCCTGGCCCTAGTCATGCACCGCCACAGCAATACAAGCATCGACGACGATGGGATAGAGATTGATGACGAGCTCTCATATATTTTATTGCTTAGAGCACTTCTTTTTGTGACTTGTGTTGACCCTTGTATTGATTTTGATGAATAACAAAACCACATGAATATATTTCTTATATTACCGATAATTTTGATTAAGTGTTTCAGATATTTAATTCATTAATCAGTCAAAATCACAAGTCCAACTAAGGAAAAATCAAGTTTGGACTTGAGTCAGGCTTTAAGTGTCATGTTTAGCACTTAGAGTCGACTCTCACAGTTGAGAAGTCGACTCTGGCACGGTTTAGCACTTTTGGCATGCTTTCGAATTGACTCCCACAATGGGCGAGCCGACTTGCACAGAAGGACAGAAAGACAACTTTTCAGCATCGAGCTCGAGTCGACTCCCACAGTGCTCGAGTCGACTCACATAGTTTTACAAAAGAAGAAAAACTGGCGTCCAACCCGAGTTGACTCCCAAAGCTGCTTGAGTCGACTCAATGTATTATTACAATTCCTATGGCACCGAAAATAAGTCATGCACAACATCAGTATTATTACAATTCCTATACCACTCATTGTATTTACCCTCGGCTAATTTATCCAAAAGAAAGAGGTAAAAATATGAATCTTTGCGTCTGTAGGATCTTTCCAAATCGTTAGTTACTTGTTCATTGTTGAAATGGAGGTTTAAATCCCTTCAAACAAGGGGTTTAGATAGGTTTAATGGATTGTGGGGAATGAAGGGTTGAGAAAATTGAAATGGTGAAGAAAGAGGGAGCGTGATTAAGAATGGGGTGTTGAGAGAAATTTTAAAGGTTATAAAGGTTATTGCATAATGGAGTAAATTGAGTATTTTTTTTTTTTAACTGTGGACGTAGATAATAATTTTTGCCGTGTATATAGAAATCCCCAGAGTCTTCTCGTCGACCGCAATTGACTATCCGAAGTCACACTGATTAGTTCGAGAAAGTTGGTAACCACTGTCCTTTGAATAATCAGAGCATACAGTGGGCTTTCGTTGGCGCTGAGTCATGCTTTGTTTTAAATAATCAGAGCATTCAGTGGGCTTTCGTTGGCGCTGAGTCATGCTTTGTTTAAATAATCAGAGCATTCAGTGGGCTTTCCGAAGTCACATTGATTAATTGGAGAAAGTTGGTAAGCCATCGGCATCGATTGTTGCTCATCAGTATAACAATTTTAAATAATCAAAATTATCGGTTATAGTCATGACTAAATATATAATTAGCATAAATAAGATTAAGTAATTAACATTTATAGATATGATTTTGCGTAGTATATACAAATAGATATCTTTTGTTTCGTCATCCTGCTATTATTCAAGTAAATTTAGGAAGGTTATTATTAACTCTTGTATTAAAAAACTAATAAATTTATTTTTAAAATTTAAGACCATTAATTAAGATTTAGATAACCAAGAAAAGATAAGATACAATGATGGATCCAAAACGAAGGCGGGCATAAGTATGTAAAATAAAGATTTAAAATTTTAAGGGAAAGATTAATGAGGTGAATTTAAATATTTGAGATGTTACGGATATGGATATTTTGAGACAAAGATGACTCTAATGAAGAAAGTATTTAGTTTTTGGCAAAATTAATTAGAGTAGCATATTGCAAAAGCATAGTGAAATTAATATGATTTGGATTTTAACGGGATCTATTTAGGCATGTTTAGAGGTTTAAAATTGCAAAGTTTGAGCTTTAAAAATATTAAGAAATAATTGTAGCAAAAGCTCAAATAGAAATTGACTCTAATGTGATATAATGAGATTTTTTTTTTTTTTTTAATTAAATGACTTAGACAAGCAATCGTAAAAAGCATACCTCAGTTAGTAAGATATATAGAACCGCTCAGGCAATGGCCTAGTGGTCAGGGCCTTCTCCACGCCATCAGGAGGTCTCAGGTTCGAGGAATAACGCTGCGGTCGACTCGAATAATTTCAAGGTTAATCCTTGGAGTCTGACTGCTTCGAGGAATGACGATGCGGTTGCGGTCGACTCGAATAATTTCAAGGTTAATCCTTGGAGTCTGACTGCTTCGAGGAATGATGATGCGGTTCGAGTATTAATCCTTGGAGTCTGACTGCTAGCACCTGGGTGGGATCAGGTTGACCAACTCGCCTTCGGACGGGGGTCGACTCGGAGGAATGACGATGTGGTTCGAGTATTAATCCTTGGAGTCTGACTGCTAGCACCTGGGTGGGATCAGGTTGACCAACTCGCCTTCGGACGGGGAACGGCTGCGAAAGAGTCTGACTGCTTCGAGGAATGACGATGCGGTTCGAGTATTAATCCTTGGAGTCTGACTGCTAGCACCTGGGTGGGATCAGGTTGACCAACTCGCCTTCGGACGGGGAACGGCTGCGAAAGTCCAGTGCCATACACGGACGGGGAACGGGGCCGCATGGGACCTAGCTACAGGTCGGCTTAGCCCTCCTTTCCCTTTTTGTACAAAAAAAAAAGATATATAGAGGGTTTAATAATTAGTTGCAAAGCAAAAAAAAAAAAAAAATTAAACTTAACATGAAATCACTAGAGAGGAATAGGATAAATGCTAATTGACATCAATGCGAAAATTTTGAAAGCTACATTCCAATCCATCTAATGGCTAAAGAGGATTTATTTATTGAATTTAGGAAGGTTAATGTTCTGATTGAGGATATTCACAAGTTATTATATAGGAACTAAAGTTTATAATTATATTTTTTAAGTATATCTTGATAGAAACTCACCAGATGACATGCTTGATGAGACCTGATTTTGATGAGTAAGGATAATATAATAATTAGTATATGGACAAAGAAAATAATGAGACAAATAATTAAGTTAGAAGTTTATTTCTTATTACCTTATTTAGATACAAGATCAATAGTTATTAAAGAAAATATAAATTAGAATCAAATCTATCAATTTTGGTTGACATTGAAGACGTGGAGGTTATTGATCACAAGCTAAGAAATTATGGTTCAGCACTTGTAGAGATAACTAAGTAAGGTTGGAGCTCCCCAATTGAAAAAGATTTAAGTTATGAGATTGCATGCTAGAGTCTGTTTAGTCCCACATTAACTATATACTAAAAAAAATTAAAATATTTATATGAGATTAAGAAACTTCAATAATATTTTTTAAACTAATTTTTAGGTTAAATTCTACATTGTTATATGGGTAGTTGAGGCTAATTCATAAATGAACTTTCATGATCATGGGGATAGATTTATTATGCTTAATAACAAGTTTTGTGTACTTCATGATACAATTATGTCTCACATTTTGGGGGAACATATCATAACATCTTTGAGCAGAATTAATTAGAATATAACATGTTGTTTATATATAAACCTGGCCCAAAGAATTTTCATATGAAGTCAGCATGTCAACCTCTGACTTCATAGGAAACGTCATTGGATCTACTGACTTTATATGAGGTTGACAAACATCATAAGGCGTCTGATCCCATCAAATTTTTGTTTAATATTTTATTTTGGTGATAAGGTTTTATTTAATACCGTAAGTAGAGTGCTGCATATAATGAAATAGATGCAAAGCTCGTGGAAGAAGAACACAAGTGCATGATGCATACCTATTTATTTAGACTTCAATCATATGGTCCATTCCGTTTTTCTGGGTTCAATGTTCACATAATGGCTAATGGCCCGCATTTAGTTACTCGTTAGATAGCGTTTTTGAAAATAACTTCCATGATTGATTTTGAGATATTGATAGCATCCTTCTCCAATAAAAAATGGTCAAATACGTCCCCCTCATTTGTTAAAATCAACTTTGATGGCAGTGTTCGGGATAGATCTGCTGGGGTTGCTTTTATGATTCGAGGGCCGAACGAAGTATTGCTGACTGCTAGCGGATTCAGCCTCCTTGATTCTTCGGTTCCCCTGGCTGAATTGTCTGCTGCTTGGGCGGACATTTCCTGTGTCATCCGCGTTCTGGGCGCCCGATGCCTTATTATTGAGGGGAATTCTATCACAGTCATCTGTTAGCTCCGTCGGGATCCCAGTGATAGTATGCCATCCAATCTCTTGACTCTTGATATTCAGTCTACCCTGCAGGGGCCCAGCGCACCCTAATTCGGCATATATATCGAGAAGCGAATTCTGCGGCCGACTGGATCGTCGCCAGAGTGGCTGCTCACTCTGGGTTTTGGAGTTGGAAGTAGGGAGATCCTTGCCCTGCTGTTTTGACTCAAATTTTGTACTCTGACATATCGGGTTTGACTCACCCTATATTGGTGTGATCACCCGCTTATATCAAAAAAAAAAAAAAAATGTCCCCTCGGGACCTTTGCTAATTAAATAATATTTTATTAACATATTCGAAGAATAATGTTCACGTGGAACATATTCTTGGAATAATGTTGTGAGATGCCACGTTGATCCCAGCATGCATGCATGCATGTATAATGTGAATGTGCAAGCATGTCTATGAATGCGTTTAAAAGCATAGAACCCATGACTGAATCATGACTAAGCTACGCTCGTTCCAAGCTTGCATCTGATCAAGATTACAAAGTGATTAAAAATAGGCTCAAGCTCAAATTGGTACTGAATTAAGCTTTGACCAAATAATAAATTACCAAGCTTGTTCTCAAATTTCAAACTCGCCATTGATTCCATACTAGCTTAATCAGATATAGGCTCGATCATGAACAGTTGCATCCAACCTTATACAACATAAGCCTAAATCGTTGTTACCAGCCATCACAAATTAAGGGGTAACATAAAAAAGCAACTATTATTATGACGATATTAGAAATTACACTAAAGACTAAAAAAAAAAAAAAACTAAAAAATGATAGTGTGGCATAAAAGTAATTCATTATCAAAGTCCCATGTCTATTTTAACATCATGGCAGATTGCTCTTAGTCATTTATGATATAGTTCTACGCATTCCCAATAACAGGAAAATGGTATAATAACCAGAAGCAGTCTCTGCCGTCCGCAGTACCTGAAAAGACTCCTTCACTTGAGAACACAAACTACAAAGAAACTGGGTTTCTTCATTAAATATCTTTAACATGTGTTTGTAGCAGTGAGGAAATCCAACATATAATGGCATAAGGTATAGTGTTAGAGGGAACAAAAAGGTTAAACCCATAAGCATTTCCTTTTTTTTTTTCAGAATATTTCTGCAACAACAAATTTCCTCCAGCTACTTAGAACTTACTGAAAACATTGCACTTCATATAGCATCATTACAAGCAGCCTTCACACAACATAATAGCAAAACTGCCCGTTTTCTTCATCACCAAAAAGTAGTAATCGAGGAAGTACAACAGAAGGGGACTTGGACATCATCTCACAGTGGTACATCATGGCAAATTTGCAGCCTCAAGCCAGGTTATGGTATGGATCACTTTTATGCTCCTTGGCTGGAAAAATCCATTGAATATTCTGCTGCCACTGAATCATCTGATGACTCCCAATAGATTTGCACCACCAAGCCTAGCTCCATCAATTTGCTGTTTTGCACGATAAAAGATAATGAAAATGAATAAAAAATACAAGCTACTCAACCTGTAATGCATAAGAAATAAGAGGTCACTACTGTTCTCAACTGGAACTGAATCCAGATCAGTTTGTTTTTCTTTTTCCTTTTTCCCTTTTTTTTTACTTTTTCCCCCTCTCCTTAAACCAAGGAGTACAATAAGGTGCAAAACTGGACAGAAAATTTTAAGAAACTACTGCTATTAAAATCAATTGAATGCCATTGTTGTTTATCTTCTTTTCATAATTAATATTTATAATCATCACTAACATTAGATAAAAAGACAAGTGAAAACATACAGAATACACCGCATACAACATCAACAGTAATTGTGACATGTAAGCCACATGGAGAAGAGAATGTTAGGGAGAATGTGTGAGATGATAAGATTACTGACAATACAAACGAGATAGCTAATTGAAAATGAAGTAGTGAATCGCCAGCTGTTGTATGGAACAGCTAAGTTCACAGTAAACAGAGGACCATAGATGTTTAAAGATTAAGGAAAATGATGGAATGGCATAAGTTAACTTTGATAAAGATTCTGAAGAAAGACTTACAAAGGTATGCATTAGAGAAAGTGGAATCTGACAGCATCAAACACTAAAAAGATAGTTTGTCACCAATTAGTTGCAACATATGCTTATTATTGGTTATGCTTTACTGTGGCTAGAGAAGTATTACACTGTTGAATATCTGAAAGAGTAAAAATTATATATATAGACCACATCAATCAAATTCATTTCAAGCCACTCCATGGTGCTATGATAGGGTAATAAAAATAAATTTTAGTAAAAGCAAGCTATAAAGGAGACCCATGACTACAGTCGTTAAAGTAAATATGGATTCAAACAGATTACAAATTCTCTTAGAACAAATCAAAGCAACAAGCCTCATTGCACTCTCATGGGATGCACGTTATGGACCCAGGAATGGCCCATGTATGTCTCAAAATGTTCACAACCAGTCTCCACCTAACATCAACACTCCAAATTGGATTCATGACTGGTGGCTGAGGTGACCTTGGCAGGAGAAGAGCCTGTTAGGGAACCTGGAAAAACCAATTGGCTGGTATGGTTCTAACTATGTTGTGCAGTTCAAGCTCATGGAAGTAAGGAGGGACCCTCACCTTGTCTTGGGCTTGGAAAGAGTTTAAATGAGGAAAAATAACACATCTGTTACTGTTACATTAAACTCGAGGTTTAAATAACCCTACACATACCAAAAAGATGCATTGCATAAGAACTTAATCAGTGAGTATTGAATTGCATGCATTTCCTAAGTTGACGTTACCATGCATAATTTTCTTTGTTGCCCAATATTTACACTGTATTGGTTTCAAAAGAGAATGAAAAAGCACATCAAACAAATAATTGAATGGAGAGGGGGTGGTGGGAGGGGAGGCAAAATAAAAGGTACAAATTCTTTAGGGAATAGAGATAATTGATATATCTAGAGAAACGTACAAGGATGGTCATGATGAGACGAGTTAATTCAGCTACACCAGAATTATCATTGCTGCCTATACTCCATATGTTTGTTGTATGTGGGTGAAGTGAAAATGTTCCATTACTTGTAAGGGCATCATGTTATCTTTGACTTAAGAAAATGCTTGATGAAGTTAAAGAAAGTGATGATTTCTAAGAGCAATAAAAAAAAAGAGCTTCTCCAGGGAAAGGTGCAAGAGTTACTAATTATAAGATAATGAGACTAGGGAACTTTATGCCTGAATCTCATCCAACTGGTTCCTATGCATGCACAATCTGCAAGTTGACCATCAATAGGTCCCTTTAAGTATGCTATTTACATGTATTACCAATCCATAGAACAATGAGCACAAATTAGATGCTACACCAAATTAAATATGAGAACATGTCTAACTGGCAAAGCTGTTATTATGAAATATATTTCTTTAATAAGAGAATGGATGGAGATAGGCATCCAATGAAAATTGAAGGCTAAAAGAGAAGCCGAAGAAGTTATGTATCCTTTCCTTTGGTAGAAGGAGATAATACCTGTTATACAAATTTGTTGTGCAAATTAAATTGTCAGAAAGAAGCGAGTTTATGGCAGCATATGAGCTGGGAAGATGACAGAACTTTACTAATTTGACGTATTCAGGAAGGATAGGACCATAATTTTTCTTGACATATTACAGGAAGGATAGGACCCAATGCACCATGGAATGTAATGAATCACATATTTGACTTGCACTATAATTGTTGTTCAGAGGGAAAGACTTTAAAATATCAGCATGATTTAGAAAAAGAAAAGAAAAGAGCTACAAATACAACCTTCAACCAGTAAAATTTTGGGAATCCAATTAGGTGCCATATGATCATATAGAAGCAAAATTTGGATAGTAAAAAAGCAAACTCATGGTCATCTCCATGCACGAATACTAGAGCACATAATCCTAGTGATTGTGACAAATGGCAAGCCTTACCCATCTAATATGAATTTGGTTGCAGAGTTCATATTTGCAATGAGTCAACCCTCGATTGTATTAAATGCAACATGACTGATATGTGTATTCTCCGACCTTCTATGAAAGCAAGCTTAATACCCAAATATCTGAAAGAAAAAGATACAATTGCACTAGTTGGGGACCTAATCCTAGAGGTAATTACAGAGGAATGTTACCACATTATCATATATCTCACTATGTTCAAACCTAATTACAGATCCTAATAGCCAATGATTGAAGTACCAATCAGCAAAATAGATCAGGCACAATACGGTTTCAGTGCCTAACCAGATGCAGCACTGGGTTGGCACCAGCTCTTTGCGCCAGAGCTTGGCAGGCCATAATAATGGTGCATACCAAGCACCAACACAACACAGCAAAGCACAATAAGTACCATTTAGTGCTACATTGGCACAGAAATTGCACAAAATAATTCAAGCCTTGCTAAAAAAAGATCAATTAAATTTTGTTAACTCAATATGATAAAGCATGTAGATCAACAATGGTAACTTACGGCACACGTAAATCAACTTCCCGCAGGTAAGCCCGTTGAAGATTTGCACCTTGCAAATTTGCACCATTCAGTTTTGCACCCTACAAGTTAGATGAAGATTCATATATCAATTGATTTTCATAAGATTAAAACTAACAATAACTAGTAATGATCTTGACAACATTTTGTTTAATGGATAGAATTTCAAATTTGCATACAAAATAATAATATAATAATAATAACTATGTGTCCTCTTTTAGGTAAATGAATAATTTCCGAAGTCAATATCTTCCCTGAAACATCAAGAAATAGTACTTTAAATAAAGATATTATCTGGTACAAACTCAAAGGCAGGGAAATGAAAACAACATGACACAACGCACTGAGCCCAACAATACAGCTAAAAGGAGTATGTTTTGACAGAACATGTAAAATACAGGCATTTAAGTTAAACCAAGGAATCTATTAGTGTGGGCCTTTGCATGAGTGCAGTTCATTGTGGAACTTTCAAAACTTAAGAAAGAGATCTTGCAGTTTTTACTACTAAAAGATCATTAGGTTTCATGTTTTAACACCTTCAGATATAGTTCCATGAAACATTCTCAGTTAGTTAATGTTGTTCAAGGCAGAGAAGACTGACATGGCTTTGTAGACAAGCAATTCAAGGATTCCCAACTTGCTAATCCAAGGATTCTCCAACTTGCTCAAAGAAGAAATGTTTCTTCAGCAAAATGGAGATTGTATGAGCAAAACTAAAACCCAACTCAACTCATCTAAGCCTTTTCCCAACTATATGGGGTCGGCTACATGAATCTGCTTCCTCCACGCTGCTCTATTCAGGACTAAGTCGACACTCAAATTATAAATAGTTGTATCTTTCTTAATTATTTCTGTCCATATTAGTTTAGGCCTTCTTCTACCTCTATCATTACCATGGACTGTTAAAAGATTACTCTTTCTAACTGAAGCATATAAAGATATGTCCAAACCATCGTAATCGGTTTTCTCTCATTTTATCTTCAATTGGGGTTACTCCAATCATTTTTCATATATATTTTTTCTAATTCTATCTTTTAAAGTTTTACCATAAATCCATCTTAACATGAGCATTTCTGTACACCATATGCAGTTGCCTTCATTTATCCCTATCAAGGTCTACGTCACAGTCAACAATAGCTTGTCCAAACCCTAAATTGACTTTCCATTAAGGATATCCAAGCCTTCCCCACCTCTTTTCTTACCCTTCAATACAAATTTGAGTCACTCTCCTCGCTGAGGCCTCTTCAAACTTTGCTGCTCACATCCAGACAGCATATACCATCTGCTACATTCATTGAAAAATGGTTGAACCGGATGTGCAAAGTAAAAATAAGATCTCTAGATATGAAAGCGTGTTTATATACACCAGATATTTTTTGCTATTATGTACAAAAATTCCTCTCCTTGTGCTGTGCACAATGTGCTATACATATTAATCTGAAGGAAATGCAGAAAATAATGAGATAAAGACCCCATCAGAAAGTCTAACATCTAGCTCTAATCCCATGTATGGGAAAAGTTGCTCCTGGAACTGCTAGAAGTCATAGAAAAGCAATCTTGTATTACTGAATCATAAGAATCAGGTTCTTGAAAGGAATAATACTAGTCCCACTCATCTCCTTGTGTATGTGAACTATAAAGCAAGGTTCAAATCCCCAGGATGGGGCTGTCCTTTTTTTCTGGAGGAACAGACACATGTACTAACACTCAGGGAGGTTCATAACCCATCTTGTCCCAATCCATTTTCTGACACTCAAGATGGTGCCCTGTCTCAACACTCAGGATGGTAGGACACCCTGAAATCACACCAGCATTTAAGACCTTGCTATAAAGACTTCAAATCTCAAAAAGTTGGCAAAATAAAATCTTTTACCTTTAGATTGGCTCCTTCCAGATTAGCCCCCTTCAGGTTGGCATTCATAAGCTTTGCACTCTGAAAAATTTCAACAGTCGGATCATCCATTTTGATGAACTCCAAGGCAACAAAAAATGAAAATTGGTGAAGGGTGGGTGATGAAACATATATAGTGGCAGATAATCACAATTTGTGAGCATATTTTTGGTCTATCGAGGATTCATTTTGTGCTGAACTTTACGAGGAATCTTTGTTCAAAACTTATGTATAGGATGCAATTATTAACTATGTTACATTAATTTGAATTTAGAGGTACACATTCCACCAGAGAATTATAAGGTTATGAGTTGGAGTCCTCTAATTCATTTTGGTAATATTTATTGATTTTAATGCAACTCTTAACAATCTTTGCAAAGTGTTTGGCTTTCCAGAGGAGTCTTTAACAAATTTATGATGCCCTTAATGATCAAATATGACACGAGAGTATTAGTTTGCTTTTTGTTTTGTTTAAATTGTTATATAATGGTTAGGACTCGGGATTGTTTCAAATTTAAATCAATGATTCAGAGCATCATAAGAGTTCAATCTTCACAAACGACCATCCAAGCAATGTTTATGCAGAGATAATTTTGGTTATTGAAAGATGTTATTCATTGGTTGAGTTTCCTTGCAAGGGTCAGGCCGATAGTCGAGTTCGTGAGACTCAAAGGGACCAATTTCTTAATAGCGTGGCTCCTTTGAGGTCTTGTTCAAGATAAGCTGAGACTTCGATTCTTGCCTATGAAGAAGAATACATCTCTAGCTATCCCATTGAACCTTCTCTAGCCATCTTTTGTCCCAATGACATAATAAAAGAAAATGAACTGCACTTTTTCCTTCTTTCATCCGTTGACTTGTCTGCAATACCCTTTTTATGGTCATCTATGTACCAATTTGGTGTTGGAGCTTGTAGTTTCCATTATTCTGATGATTGTAGATATTCTCAGATGAATTTATTTTGATTTTATGATAAATCAATTTTCCGAATATTCATTCAGGTCTCATAAGCCCATGAGAGATCAAATTATGGCTTGCACATGATATAAACCTCATGATTATCAGCTCAGTGATCTTGCATGAAGTATCCATTCTATGGACTATGATTAATACCAGAGCAGAGCTTAGAGCTCCTATCATTTCAAATTGCGAAACAAAAATCCAAAAGTAGGACTAAAGGTTCAAAGTAAGTTTCTTATTCAAAAAAGGATTATCCATTAAAATTTCTAGGTCAAATTGTCAAAAATAATTTCTAGAAGTTATGATATAGGGAAGACAATGTTGTTATGTTATTGGATCTATTGGCTATTTCATAGAAATTTTCATGCTCCAAACAAGAAGTGGCATAACAATTGAATGTTGATTAAAAAGACATCTTTTCATATGCCAACAGTTATACCAAAATCTGAGCGGAAAATGTAATTTTTCTTTTTTCATGTTTGGAACCATAAGTTACAGATCACAGGAAGATGAGAAAAAACCAATTTTTAGCTGGGGAAAAAGAATCTTAATTTAAATAGAGCCTGTGTAACAAGGAACGGATAAATATTAATGGTTTGCATTCATCATCACTAACAGCTAATCATCAAACAGCTAACATGAAGACATCATGTTGTGCAATAAGATACATGAGTGCTTACAGAATGAAAAGGAATGATGCCTGACCATAAATTGTGAGTTATGGACTCTTTCCATTAGTACCATTTGAGTTACAGTCTAAACAAAAAAGTTTGTGATCTAGTTTTGTATGTCCATGTCTTAAAAATACTATGTATGCTTTAGTGTACCTCAGCAGAATGATATCCTTAGCTTAATGATTTTTTTCTGCGTGTGATTGAGTTATTGAGCCATGAATAGATTTTGCTCAGGGCACTAATCTTCGGTAATCAGGACTTATCATATGGTCAACCATTCATAATATTTCAAGGTTTTTAAGTCCATAAACACCTCTAGTAACAGTCTACGCATCATAAAGATAATGTCAGTGAACAACATTCTTGCGATGTAGTATTAGCATACTTTATTACTTTAGCCGGTATGATTCAAATTGTCTGTTTTTTGTGAAATACCATCAAAACCTTGTCAATGGTGTAAACCATCTTCCTTCACCAAATAATAAGAAAATACACATTTTATTTTTTATTTTTATGTTATCACAGCTCTCTTAGGTTATCCTGCATCATATTTCCACAACAGAACAGTCAATTGTATGAAGGAAGAGATAACAAAAACTACAGAACAAGATAACCAAGTCAACATGACAAAATGTAATTGTTCTATACTGTTAGGCTACTGATAAGCCAAGCTGGACTGAGCAAGTCCCTAATTCAGAAGGCCTGGCCACAGACCCAGCCTGAGTAACATAATATTAGACTGCATGCTGGCCCAATAGCAGCCCAAACTGTTAAAAGGATAGGAAAATGAAGCAGTAACTAAATAAAAAGAGATGCATCAACCTGTAAATGTGCGGAACGAAGGTCTGCTTCACAGGAGCTACAATCTATCAAGCATGCATCTGCAGAATTATGTAACTTTCAGCATATATGCTCCTCAATACTTGTATAAGGATTGGTCAGTTCTGAGTTAAAAAAATGGCAACTAAATTGCAAAGCTATTTGTTACAGTTTGTTACCGAAAACATCTATGCAATTACAATACAGCTTACTCTTGGGTATTTTTCAATACAAACTAGACACCATGATGTGTCAAGTAGGTAATCATAATTAATAACTTTTACCCAATAGGAAGAAAAGCTTTTATTATTGTTGTTTTTTGTTCTTTATTGTGCTCTAGCATCTGGTTTAAGTGTTGTTTTTACAGATGGCAGTTATCAGAGATTCACTAGTTAGAAATCGTCAAAAAGTAGAAAAAAGAAAGATGCAAAGAGCAGGGAATTACATATACTAAATGGAGGTTACAGAAATGTTAATAAAAATTATTATGCCCACGATGATAATTACGTGGAAAAGGTGGTTTCGAGTTGCAGTTTACATAACTGCAGAGAAGGTGGTTTTCTTTCTACGTGTTTTCATTTTAAAGGAATGCCTTCTCTTTCCTTTTTCATATAAATAGAGGACGAAGAGATCAAAAAGGATGAGATCCGATCTTCTCTCTTGATAAGGTTTCGATAAGGTTTCTGAAGATATCTAAAGGGATTTGTGCTGTGGATAAAGAGTATTTTTCCTCTTCTGTGAAATCACTCAGACCAGACGTTCTCCGTAAGATTTATTTATCAGTAGAGAGTAAAGCAATTATTGATCCTGTTTAAATTTAAATCAACATTGGTATCAGAGCTTTAGGATTGCTTTCTTTCCTATCTGATATGCTTAGATGGTTATGATATTATTTAGTTATCACTTTGGATAAACTTCAATCTCATGAAAAATATTTCTGATGTATTTAATTTAATTCTTTGTGAATAACTTACATGATGATTTAAAATGCAACATCAACACTTATCCAATGGAATATGATAATTGGATAAACATTATCAACTTGAAATCGATATATGAAATATGATGATTTATCCATTGGATAAACATTATCAACTTGAAATCGATATATGAAATATGATGATTTATCCATTGGATAAACATTATCAACTTGAAATCGATATATGAAATTTAAACGAAGACTGTTGAGAATTATTTATGCCGGCTTCTCTGATGACTTTGGTCAACACCGTGGCTATGCTCTAGTAAATCAGAAGGTAAGGACTGGCAGAAAAAAAAATAATAATAATAATAAAAAAAAAAAAGTTCTGTTGATGGAAGCCATCAAGCGAATAACTGTGATAATTTGGCCATAAATCCTTGAAGGTAGGGTTCTCATGGGCTCCACGCATGTCTTTGCCCCCTCACGCAATTGGAACCCAAATCAAGGGAATCGCCCAATCGAGCGCCGCATCTCTGCGGTTAAAGCCCGGATTGTTAGCCCCGTTTTGTCAATCCAGAGAGAGAACTCGGATCAAGCGAATAACTGTGAGAAATTCGGCCATAAAGGCCCTTGGAGCCGAGGTCATCATGAGGGCTCCACGTACGTCTTTGCCCCTCACGCGAGGTGATGAAAAACCAATTAAGGCTCCAAGGATTTGCCGTTTGGACACCGCATCTCTGCAATAGAGGCCCGGGGACTTTCCAGGGTTAAAGACCCAATCGCTTCATCCTTAGGCTGAGTAATGGGAAATCCGTTACTTCCCATTACCAACAAACCCAGCATTTATTTCTCATTACCAACAAACCCAACCTATATAACGTATGCTTTTGGGGTTAGTTTCACTGTTTCAAAGTCTATTAATAATGTACTCATAACATTTTAAAATCAACTTTGCTTTGTCATCTCAGTATATTAGCTATGGTGCTTCACCGTAGATGTTGGTCAAGGTGACATAGAGTTGGCTGGCTTAGAAAGAAAAGCCAGAGCCAATGGTACATGTTAGCTTGTTGTTAGAGATAATATATATATATGAATATGAAACACATTTTTTTTATTTGTCTTGTTATATATATATGCTTCTTTATTCATGTGATTTATGCTTCTTTATTCATGAAAATTTCATAAAATGTTTTATTATGATTATAGATGGCAAGACAAATACTCACATTGACCAAACGAGAACTAAGGCAAGGCAATTAAGGGAAGCAATGGAGACTTTTGAGTATCATCCTGGAAGTGACATGATTGATCATATTGCCAAGCTTAATCGTATGATTATTGAGCTAGAAGAATGTGGTTACAAGACTATATCAGAATATAGAGTCTGGGTACTCTATAGATCACTACCACCACATTGGGCAAATTTTGTGTATGACTTTTGGATGGATCATCTGAAGCATCAGTCTTCCTTGGATTATTGTCACATGGTTGATGTTTTACTTAGAAAATGGTATCAAGAATATCAGACAACTTTTGGAAGAATCTCAAAGTTTGTTTCTCCTGGTGGTGCCTATGGATTCATGAAGATATATGTTGTCTTTGTGATTATATGCCTAGTTATTTTGGCTTATGTTGTTTATTAGGCATTTAATTATGTTTTATGTCATTTGTTAAGTGCTTAATTATGAAATTGCAAAAGATCATGTAATGATACTTGGAGCATGAAACTCTATAGTTATGTTCTTTTATTACGATGTTTATTATGTTTGAGTGGGAGTTGCTTAATGTATGTTACTTTAATTCTTTGTGAATTATATCATTTTATTTTAATTCTCTGTGAATTATAATTGTACATTATTTTATTCAAGTAAACTAAATGAATAATAATAAGGCATTAAACAATGGATGATGATTGGAAGCATAGCAACCTTTTGAATCCATATGATTTGCTAAGTTATTATTAGATTTGGTTTATACTTGACAAATATAATATTGTATGATTGATAAATGAACTATGTGTTTCATTTTTTATTTAGATCATGGCATCAAAGAATATCATAGCTGATTTGAACAAAGGTGATAAGTTGAATGGTGATAATTACCATGTCTGGCACCTCAAAATACAATATGTACTTGAGGAACAGGAGGCTTTGGAAGCCATCAACCATACCATGGTTGATCCTGGTGAGGGTACTACAGTTCAGCAGAGAAGGGATCAGGAAGCATATA
>UESW01001827.1:105496-289813 GCA_900491605.1 Calamus simplicifolius
GGGCTCTTTAGTCAAAACTGATTTGTCCAGATATGAACATTGTCTTATTGAAAATCAATTAGAAAACCATTTGGCAAAGCTATTAGGGCTGAATTTCCATTGAAATTGATTCATTCTGACATCTGTGGCCCGATGAGCATAAAGGCTAGGCATGGTGCATCATATTTCATTACATTTATTGATGATTTTACACGTTATGGTCATGTGTATCTTATCTCTCACAATCTGAAGCATTGGATTGTTTTAGATTGTACCTAAATGAAGTTGAAAATCAACTTGAGAGAACAGTAAAAGCCTTAAGAACTGATCGTGGGCAAAAATATTTGTCAGATCAGTTTAAATCATTATGTAATGAAAAGGGTATATTAAGGCAGCTAACTATTTCGGAACGCCACAACAAAATGGCGTCGCTAAAGAAGGAAGAGGACCCTTCTTGAAATGGTTCGGTCAATGATGGCACATGCAAATTTGCCAATCTCTTTTTGGGGAGATGCATTATTGACTGCTGCGTATATACTTAATCGTGTACCTTCCAAATCGATTCCATCTACTCCCTATGAATTATGGACAGGCAGAAAACCTGAACTAGGTCATTTAAGACCATGGGGTTCGGGTGCCTATGTTCATGACATGTCAAGTAGTTTGGCAAATTAGGTCCTAGAGGAAGGAAATGTATCTTTATTAGATACTCTCAACATTCCAAAGGATATGTATTCATAGGTGATCAAATGAATGGAAGTGTCTCTGAAATAAAATCACGAGATGCTGTATTTTTGGAGAATGAATTTCCTAGTAGGGGTAAGATTGACAAAAACCCCCCTATGTGAGTTGGAGGATTTAAATGATAATATCACTCAAGCGATTGAAATTGAAAATAGTCAACCGAGTAGGAGTGATTTAATACCTACATCTTCTTCACAAGAACTTGAATTAAGGAGTGCTAGAAAAAGCATTCCATGTCGAAAATTTGAAATTAAGGGAAAAGCCCTCATGGTTACTCCAGAAGATGATGAGGAACCTAACACTGTAAATGAAGCTTTATCATGCCCTGTAAAGAAACAATGGAAAATTGCCATGGAAGAAGAAATGGAATCTATGGAAAAGAATCAAGTATGGGAGTTAGTCGATCTACCTGCTAATCGTAAAGCTATTGGGAATAAATGGGTTCTCAAAATCAAACGAAAAGCAGATGGATCAATTGATCGATATAAGGCACGACTTGTTGCTAAAGGTTATACCCAACAAGAGGGTATAGATTTTGAAGAAACATTTTCTCCTGTTGTAAGGTTTACTTCTATTCGCTTAATCCTAGCTATTGTAGCATAATTGAATTTGGAATTGCATCAGATAGATGTCAAAATAACTTTTCTTAATGGAAAGCTTGATGAAGAAATCTACATGGAACAACCTGTAGGTTTTATTGTTAAAGGCCATGAACACAAAGTGTGCAAATTGAAAAGATCAATTTATGGCCTAAAACAAGCATCAAGACAGTGGAATTTGAGATTCCATGATGTAATTATCTCATATGACTTTGAGATAATTAATGAAGATCATTGTGTGTACATAAAAAGATCTAAAGATAAGTTTATGATATTATCACTCTAGATGGATATTCTTCTAGTTGGGAATAATAAAGAATTCTTATATTCTATTAAGAATGGTTGTCCTTAAAATTTGATATGAAGGACATGGGAGAAGCGAATTATATATTAGGGGTTAAGATCCATAGAGATCGTTTAAGAAAGCTCTTAACATTATCGCAAGAGACATATATAAAGAAAATACTTGAACATTTTCACATGAAAAACTGTAAATCTTTTGATACCCTTATAGCAAAGGGAGAATGTTTGAGTAACAGCATGTGTCCAATAACTCCAGAAAAAAAGTAGAAAATGTCCAGGATACCATATGCTAGTGCTATTGGAAGTTTAATGTACATTATGTTGTGTACAAGGCCAGATATCTGTTATGCTGTGGGACTTGTTAGCCATTTCCAATCAAATCCTGGTCAATTACATGGAAAGGAGTAAAAAGAATATTTTGATATCTAAAGGGCACAACAGATTACAATCTTTGTTATCAAGGATCAGACTTAAATCTAAAAGGATATTCTGATGCTGATTGGGCTGAAGATCGTGATGAAAGAAAGTCAACTTCAGGTTATGCATTCTTACTAAATAATGGAGCCATTTCATGGAATAGTAAGAAGCAAACATGTGTGGCTTTATCAACAATGGAAGCTGAATTTATAGCTTGTTCAGGAGCAATACAAGAAGCTGTATGGCTGAAAAGATTTCTTGAGCACCTTGGATTCTTTAATGATAGTGGGAGTACAGTGATTATTCATTGTGATAATCAGGCAGCCATTGCATATACCAAGGATCCCAAAATCATAGTAAGACCAAGCATATAGACATCAAATATAACTTTGTAAGAGATATAATTGCACAAAAGAAAATAGTTTTGCAAATATCTCCACACAATATATGCTTGCAGATCCCTTTACCAAGCCCTTAGTAGAGACTTATTTCAAGCTCATATAAAGTCTATTGGATTACGAAGAATATGATATGCATTTGAATGTAAAGAAACACATTCTTATTGATCTATAAATTTATTCTGTGCCATGATTATGATTAGCATATTTGATATGGCTTCATGAGATGTGATATGGTAATAGCATCTATTATAAAAAGTATGTCGTTAGGCTGAGATTGGTCTTCTCGCATAGATAATCGCCTCTGATGTTTGTATAACATGCAGAGATGAGACAGCTATTAGCTAAAAATTTTTGAGAGAGATAAGCTAAAGCCTATGTCGCCTTGATAAGATATCAAGATGAGATCATTGTAATAAGTATGATTGAGGTAAATATTTCACTATTTACTTTGCCTATTTAATAGCCAGACATGAATTCACAAGTTAGGAAAGATATGGTTGGTGAATTCAGGTTAGACACTGACGTGTATCTGAACTTAAGTTTGTACGATGTTTAAAATAAGAAGACATACACTCTTATTAAAGAAAGAAACATCGTAGCACATGATTCATACCATGTGTGCTTGTTGACCAATAAGGGTAGTAGAAGAATGGATCCATGCTTCTTCTCTATGCAAGACCCTAAAGATTTAAAATTATTTTATACCCTTATGACTTTTTAACTGTCTCTTAAGACTTTATTATAGTGTTGCTACTTTAGCATGTTACCAATAATCAAGAATTATGCGATTTGCGGACATGTCTAGGAAAGCAGCTATATAGAGTTAAAAGATTCGAGTTGAGAAGGAAGACTAATTTAATTTACATCATTAGTATGTATTCACAGGTCGACCAATTATGTAATTCACTTGACATAATTGTGAATACATTATGCTTATGAAAGATTAAGCATACTCTTTGATATTTATGAGGGATCAGAGATGTAATGATATGAAATTTTTAGTCTAGGGTATAAGCAAGTTTTTTATGTGTTTGTTCTCTCTCTATTATTAGAGCTGTTATGTACTCCTAATCGTTACATAACATTATAGCTCAGCGAACTTGCTAGTCACACGGCCCATTTCCCTAGTATGAATTATATTTAGAAATCTGAATGAGAAACATATGTTGTAAATGAAATTATCATCATGTGCAAGTGGGAGATGTTAATAAAATTATTATGCCCACGATGATAATTACGTGGAAAAGGTGGTTTCGAGTTGCAGTTTACGTAACTGCAGAGAGGTGGTTTTTCTTTCTACGTGTTTTCATTTTAAAGGAATGCCTTCTCTTTTCTTTTTCAAAAAAAAAAAAATAGAGGACGAAGAGAACAAAAAGGGAGAGATCCGATCTTCTCTTCTTGATAAGGTTTCTGAAGATTTCTGAAGGGACTTGTGCTATGGATAAAGAGTATTTTTCCTCTTCTGTGAAATCACTCCGATCAAACGTTCTCCGTAAGATTTTATTTATTAGTAGAAAGTAAAGCAATTATTGATCCTATTTAAATTTGAATTAACATTGGTATCAGAGCCATAGGATTGCTTTCTTTCCTATCTTATATGCTTAGATGGTTATGATTTTATTTAGTTATCACTTTGGATAAACTTCAATCTCATGGAAAATATTTCTAATATATTTAATTTAGTTATTTGTGAATAACTTAGATGATGATTTAAAATGCAACACACTTATCCATTGGATAAACATTGTCAACTTGAAATCGATATATGAAATTCAAACGAAGACTGTTGAGATTTGTTTCATGCCGGTCCTTTCCTGATGGCACCCACCCTTACCTTCTGATTTACTAGAGCATAGCCACGGTGTTTGACCAAAGTCATCAACGAAGTTAAATCTCCAATAGGATCAATAATTGCTTTATTTCTACTGATAAATAAAATCTTACGGAGAACGTCTGGTCAGAGTGATTTCACAGAAGAGGAAAATACTCTTTATCCACAGCACAAGTCCCTTCAGAAATCTTCAGAAACCTTATCAAGAAGAGAAGATCGGATCTCTCCCTTTTTGTTCTCTTCGTCCTTTATTTATATTTGAAAAAGGAAAGAGAAGGCATTCCTTTAAAACAAAAACATGTAAAAAGAAAAAACCACCTTCTTTGCAGTTACGTAAACTGCAACTCGAAACCACCTTTTCCACATAATTATCATCGTGGGCATAATAATTTTTATTAACATCTCCCACTTGCACATGATGATAATTTCATTTACAACATATGTTTCTCATTCAAATTTCTAAATATAATTCATACTAGGGAAATGAGCCGTGTGACCAGTAAGTTCGCTGAGCTATAATGTTATGTAACGATTAGGATACATAACAGCTCCAATAATAGAGAGAGAACAAACACATAAAAAACTTGCTTATACCCTAGACTAAAAATTTCACATCATTACATCTCTAATCCCTCATAAATATCAAAGAGTATGCTTAATCTTTCATAAGCATAATGTATTCATAATTATGTCAAGTGAATTACATAATTGGTCGACCTGTGAATACATACTATGATGTAAATTAAATTAGTCTTTCTTCTCAACTCGAATCTTTTAACTCTATAGCTGCTTTCCTAGACATATCCCGCAAATCGTAATTCTTGATTATTGGTAACATGCTAAAGTAGCAACACTATAATAAAGTCTTAAGAGATGGTTAAAAAGTCATAAGGGTATAAAATAATTTTAAATCTTTAGGGTCTCGCATAGAGAAGAAGCAGAGATCCATCTTCTCTTCTTGATACTGTGGATAAAGAGTATTTTTCCTCTTTTGTGAAATCACTCTGACCAGACGTTCTCCGTAAGATTTTATTTATCAGTAGAAAGTAAAGCAATTATTGATCCTATTTAAATTTGAATTAACAGATTAAAATTAGAAAACTACAACAATGATTGGCATGAGGAAAAAAAAAGGTCAATGGTTGATGGATATACAATAATGTCCTTAAGATAGTGTTTAAAATAGGGGATAAGAGGGGATATCGAGGGATAACCCCTCTTATTCCCAAAAGCCATAACTATAAGGGATAGCTAGGAATAAAGTTAACCAAAGGGATAGTCCATGGTTAACCATGGGATATCCCTTCAATTTATTCCCTAGAAAATGCATGAATAGCTGGTTATCCCTCCAAATAAGAAAAAAAAGTTATCCTATAGATTTACCTTTTTGCATTTGATATGATCAATGGGATAGCCAAGGGATATCCCTAGAGATAGTCAGGGGATAAACTCTATCCCGTACACTTATCCATGGATAATATTTTTTCTATCAAACACTACCTAAAGAAAAAAAAAACTCTTTAATCAATCCCTTTCTTGCTGAAGTTAATACTATCCAAATATGGTGATATCTTTAAGTAGTAATAGAACAATAAGAAATTAAATTTTAGTGACAGCAACTTAGAGAAGAAAGATATATAAAAAAAAGATTGTACTTGTCAATGAAAGATATGAGAAAAAGAGATTGTACCTAAGAAATGTATGAGAAAAAAATGAAAGATATAAGAAAAAGATAAAAGATATTGTTTCAAATACTTTGAGGGCTTAGAATTTTTTAAAAATATGAAAAAAAAGAGAAAAGTATTTCCATGTGTATCTGTCATCCTTTCATATATCGAGTTTGTTTATATCGAGTTTGTTCTATCTATGGTTGAATGTGTGTTAAACTATTTGGTGCACAAATTTATTTAGCTAAGTTGCCATATATTTTCTAATTAAAGGTTGATAGAAATCTATATCATATATTTTCTAATTAAAGGTTGATAGAAATCTATATCATCATATCCTTTACTCTTGAGGTCAAGGTGACTAGCTTGAGTGAGAGAGTAGTTTGTCTAAGCTCTAAAGTGATGAGCTACTTTGAATGTTGAGGTGAGCAAGGTTAAATTTAAGCTCTTTGTTTGAGATAAGAGATTGGCTTTCGAGTTGATTTATCCAAGAATGTTTTTAGGAGGACTCAAAGAAGCACAAAAAACTCTTTTTGGCTTCAAATTCTTATACAAAAAGTCTAAGCATTTGAACTTTTCGAATTATGACATAGTTGTTTTTTTAATAATAGCATTACATTAATTGGATCATGACCTCCACCACTTGTTAGGTATCAAAAGTAAGCACAATCCTTGCTTGTTTTGTAAAGAGTAACATATTTAATGGAGAAACTAACAACATATCTAATCGTTGATGCTGAGCTTCTTTAATTAATATGGGCTATCTAAGTGCCTGAGTACCTTTAAAGAAAAATAGGGATGGACACCTAGCTTTTTTCCTCCTTTTTCAGTATTCTCCTTCAAACTTTCTCCTCCTTCAACTCTTCTAGGTATGCCATTTTTTTCCTTATTTTTGTTTCTTTTTTACTATGGCTTTCTGCCCTTCTTTTTTGGCCATTAATGAGGTCCTAATGGTTTAGAAGAGGATTATAGAAACCATTAGATTGATGTTAGAGTTTCACTAGAGATGCATATTATGACACCCTTCGAGATGAAGGAGCCTGAATTCTTCCTCCAATGAATTATGCATCTATGACCATTAGTATCAAGCTTAAACTCCTTATACCTCCTTTTGATTTAAGACATATAAGGATTTAGGAATTTCTCCTTTCCAACCTATCTCCAATTCTTGATGTCTCTTGCTAAGATACATTGTCCTGGAAACTACCTCAACATGTTTAAGAAATTTTACACTTTAAAGCTTAATTCAAGGAGTTGTTGGTGATTGAACCTTAACCCAAGGAAGAGGTATGCCATCTTTACTAACCTTTGCACATTTACTTAAGATTAAAAGATAAAATTCTTCTTTATCTCATGGGACGAGCTTGATAGCCTTTTCGAGTGTAGAGAGATACCCCAAAAGGCTGAGGTAAAGTCACTCCTCTCAGTGATGAAAAGAGAGTCGTGGTTTCCGATTTGATGGGATAACTTAATGTCAAGCTTTATAAACTTCTAAAAGAGTCAAAGCTCATCAAGTATGGCCTAACTCATATGTCAGAGGCTCAATATATGAGGAAACTCTGAGGTTCAATGAGGTATAAAGTAATTAGCTCATAGCTTTAATTCTTCACTTCATATTTGTGCTATTGCTACCAAGCTAACATTATATCTTTCTTTATATAGAAGACATGGATCGACATTGCTTCAAGGTGGCTAAGGTTTAGAAGTACACAAAGCAACAGTAGTAGAAGAAAAAGCTAGTTGTATCCATGGGTAAGCCCAACTCTATCTTAAAGAAGCCTGCAACTTCGGTTGCTTATCTAATAGTGGCTCGTCTGATAGTGTTTCATCCAGTAGTGACAGTAGCTACTCATATAGTGCCAGCAACTACTCCAACCACTACTTTCACTTTCTGAGGTGATAGAGGTCATGAGCAAGGGATTGAAATAATGGCCAACAAAGGCCCTGGGTGGACGTCATTTGTTGGGGTGTTGCTGATGCCCTCCTCCCCTTTGAGAAGGTCTTCGAGAGATCTTATTCCAATAAGATGGGGTACGTCCCTAAGTGGGTACTCAACACTGATAATTCTACCCAAGAAGGCAGTGTGACTCGGTGCACTGGCTTCAAAATCACCCTTTTAAAAGACCAAGTATTTTTGGAAGAACTCAACAATGTTAAGTTGATCGAGGAAGTTTTTATTCATGAAGTTAAGGACTACGATTATATTTAACGCCCACGATGTGGGTCCAAAGTTGCATTTAACTCTTATAGAGTAAGTTAATATCAAATACCATATTTGACTTCGATGGTAGGTCTGATATTGTACTAAAACATACAAAGTAGGTTTATATCAAGTGCTATAGTTAACCTCTACAAAGTGGATCCATGACTATATTTAACCCCTACACAGTAGATACCCTTATCAAGAACTAACATTGTAGCGTAACTTGTATCCATACCGCACTTGTGGTGCCAACAATATATCATACATAGCTCGACTAATGGTTTATATGCATATACAAGAATTTATCATTTCCATAATCTTAGATATTTTGACAATTTTAGTACAAAAAATGGAAGAAAACATCTGTTTAAAATATCCAAATCACAATCCCCATATAGGGACATAAGATGATTTATAGTATAAAGCTTTGTCACCTAATTTATATCAAACTCAATTGCACATTGGTTCAAATGAATCATTGAGAACCATGGTTCTATTGTGAACAATGTTTCCTTCGCTTATTGACCATATGAAGCTACCAACAATACTATGAGATATTGTACCAAAAAAAAAATAATACTATGAGATAATTGGCACATACTTTCCAAATGATGGAACAATTCCTAAGGGTTTTATATGACCACCAATTGCCTTGAAATTGATAATTTATAGATAGAATACAAGCAAAAACGTTGTGCTAATTGAGAACAAATCTACCTACTATTCTGCTCAATAATGTAGTCCACCATTGCTGAATCCTCTAAATTTCCAAGCCATGTAACCTTTTCTCCTTATAGATACTATCCTAAGATATGGAATGGATAATTCTACTTCCCTAATCATGTCCCTATAACAAGCTATTAATGGTTTTTTTAATTAAATCATGAAAAGAACTGCTCGAAACAACGATAATGAAAATGATATGAAGAGGCATAGAGTATAGCACTACTTTGATTAAAGTATATTTACTTGTAAAGAAAAGAGCTCTCCAGTCCATGTATTAAGCTTGGCATTGATTCTCTCTTTCATAATTTGAGTATCTAATTTCTTGAGCCTAATACCCTTCATAAGAACCTCTAGGTATAATTCAATATCCTCAACCATACAAGCACCCAATATAGAAGTAACTTTGTTGCTAAGCAGTTTTTGATTTTCAACTGAATAGAACCACAATTTCTCAAGGTTAATCATTTGTTAAGACTAGGCATGATAATCCCTTCGGACCTCCTTGAAGTGAATATAATAAAAAACTCAGGCCTTAGAGGACAATAAGTATTAATCTATCTATAAATAATAAGTGACTAATTTAGGGGCTCTCCCTTCTTGGACAAATTAGAGATCATTTTAATACTCATAGTCATTTATAAGCTGAGTCATCGTTTCAGAGCACAAAATGAATAGTTAAGGTGACAAACGGACAACCTTGGTGTAAGCCTATCTAAAAGGTTAATAAGGAAGTTGAGGATCCATTTTTGAGTACACAAAAGGGGGCAATCTTATACAACTTTCAATCGAACCAACCATAGTCTCAGAAAAATGAAAACAATAAAGAACAGCTTCTAAATATTCACAATTAACTCTATCATATGCTCGCTCTATATCCAATTTCATGGCCATTAAAGGCTTATTAGGATGAACTAGTGTAAAGAATGAATAACATCTTAAGCAATAATAGTATTAGCAAAGATACTTCTGCTTGAAATAAAAGTTGAATACTCCTTATAAACCAAGTTAGAGATAATTTCTTTATTCTAAGTGCTAGCAATAATTTTATAAATTGTATTGCATAAATTGGTAGGTCTAAAATGATGGGAAGTGATGGGATTCTTACACTTAGGGATCAAAACTATAAAGGTAGACTCCATGCATTAGGTATTAGTTTAAAAAAAATATTTAGTGCTTTGCAAGAACCGAAGGCTATCAAGCTCTAATATTTGAAAAAAATTAAAGGAAAAAACATCAGAACCTAGTGCCTTTGTAATGCCCGCGATATTGCAGCATTACCAATGCAACGCCATGATCATTGCAGTGTTAACAAATTGAGCCGAAGGAGGAGGTTTCATCGCCTCCTTCACTCGCCATTCATCGTGAATCTTGGGAGAGGTCAAGAAGATTAAAACTTCTCCCTTTTTCCCCCATCCCTGGGATTCTGCTTCATACCTATGTCTTTAATCGGATCATCTCTATTCCTCGCTGATATTCCCTTTTAACAACTTCATCTGACATCAGGTAAACTCCTTTCCTTCCATGTTTCAACCTTAATGTTTGATCTGAAGGGTGGAGAGATGAGAAAGAGAGAGAGAGAGAAGAGAGAAAAGATAGATTAGGTTTAAGAGATGGAAACAAGAAATAGAGAAGTGGCAAAAAAGAAACTTGTTTATGGCTGGCAAGCTACCAAATTTCCATTGGACTGATGCCTTGATGGGAAGGGACTAGTGGCTGATTGGAGAGGGGGGCCATTGGAACCTAGCAGCCATGGTCAGCCTCTAGGCACCGCAACCCCTAGAAGGACTTGAATTAAATCTTTTGAGTTTTCTCCAAAATTATTCTAAACTCAGCCAAAGTTTGAAATCCCACCCCAATTGAGGTTGGTTGGGATAAAATTATCATCTCTACTGTTGAATCTACGTTTACAATTGCAAAAATTGAAAGGTCATAGTACATTCAAATTCTCTTCATTGTCATGATTAATCTTTCTATTTTTGGTAATAGTGGACCACTTAGCTCCTTAAGTCCTTTATTAATAAGTTGAGATTTGGAAGTAGTTCGCTGATTAATGTCATTTTTTTTAGAGGAGACAATGTCGCTTTAGCGGGCTTGCTCTTTTTTTTTTTTTTTTTTTTTTTTCATTCTTGTCTCTTGAAAGCCTCAAGGTACAATTAAGGTAAACTTCAATGATTTTGTTCGTTCATCTTCTGGAGCATTAGGTTTATTATTCGAAACTATATTGGGTGATCATCAAAATATCCTTTGTTTCATGTGTTGAAATCATTGTAGATTGATGTCTTTATATATGCCTCTAAAAAAAGATTTTTTATTCGTATATCTTGAAAATGCTAGCAATTAATTGTTAGCACTATCTTATTATTGTGCATAAAAACAAAATATTGATAAAAATGTTCATAGTATTTTTATTAACCTTTTAGCATTCCTTATAAATGTTGTTTATCACTCTTTTGTTGTCATATGCTCTTTGCTTTTTAAATTGTTTGTTTGATAATCTTTATTTTGCTTTAGCATTACCTTGCATGTTCAATACTATTTTTAGAATAAGGAATTTTTGAAAGAGTCTTGCTATTTTTCTAATTTCTTTGTTATATTTTTTTAAGAAAAATCTTAAAGCATGAATCCCGACAATTTTCTCATTATCCCCCCCCCCTTTTTTTTTTTTTTAATCTTTGATCTTTAAATGCAATATAATTTATTTACCTTGCATTATACAACCGAATCAATAGCATAGCATATAGCATTTAGGCAAACAAATGCACTATAATATTTTCTTTAATCAAGACTCTTTCTTTAGCAAAATGTTTTGTAAACATGATCGGTTGCTCCGAATGTCTAATATAGATGTCTACTTCGATCAACATAATGCTTTTCTTCTGCCTCATCAACATGTCAGATTAGATGAGCCCACATCATAATCTTTCACTGCAACATAATTTATTTTTTTTCCATTATATAATTGAATCGGCACATAACATCTAGGTAAAAACGGATTATAAATATTTATTATTTAGAATATAAGAGCCGTAGCCCTGCCCAAATTCAGTGATGGCTACATTGCCTCCAAGATACCCATCAAATCAATAAATAGTGGAGGAAAACATTTTATACATCTATTTTTGATGCATAAAATGCATCGAATGCGTGCATTGACAGTGCATTCGTAAATGCACATGCAAGACATATTGCAGCCTAATGGATCATGATACATGCATTTATATGGGTGTATGACCATTAGTTGGGTTTGATGTGCACTTTATGCATAAAAGGCATTGCACAAAGACTTTTCGTGGAATAGTTTTGAGACACCACTCATTCAATGTGACGCGGTCCGAACCCCGACAGCATTTCCGCGTCCAGTTGCGTTGATGCCGACCAAATCCCGCGTCTTTGATGCCGACCGAGTGGCAAGAATTTCCATCACGATGGCATCACATTAATGGGTCTCACTCAAACCTTAAATAAATTATCAGAGTAATTAGTGACGCTAATTATCGTGTAGCCGTCGCTCAGCCAAATTAAGCTAAACACCCAGCGTGGGAAAAAGCCCAATGCCCAAAAAGGATAAAGCCACAAGCCATCCATCAACAATCGTACGGCTTAGATGAAGGTCGCCAGACCGCTTTCAAATCAACCGGTTCGTCGGAGTTGGGCGACGAAAGCGGGTTGGAGCCGCCGGTTTGAGATCAAGCGAGTGTGAACCGGAATAGCGTAGATCATCGGATATCAGAGCAACGGTGGCCGTTCGATCGGCGTGGGGTCGTGACGGGCATCGCGCGGGAGACGGGGTGAGGTCACCGTCAAGCCCGATCACGGGATGGTCGGAAACCTTATTTTTGTCTTGCGTTTTGGACTATTGGGTGGTCTGGGAGCGAGAAGGAGGGGCAAGGAAGAAGCGAGTAGGTGACCGAGACGCAATCCGAGGGTTGAGAGATTCGATGGGGGTGGAGATCGAGAGGGAGGTATGGGAGCCGAAGCCGGTCTCGTACGTGTTACTCTTCGCATCCTGCTTCGCATCCATCTTCCTTCTCCCGTACTACTCGAGGGGCGGTGGCACTGGCAGGGGCGCCGCCGCCTCCTCGCTCTTCGATCTCGGGCCTACAGCGCCGTTCCTGCGGTTCCAGAGGAGTTTCTTGCTCTTCTACTCCCTCGCCTCAGGTTTCTATACCCGGTTTCTAGTCTGCCATAACTTGTTTGCCGAATTTTGGTTTTTTTTTTTTTGGTTTTTTGTTTTGTGATCTGTGGGTCGATATGTGGGATGTTGGTTTTGATTTTGATGCTGCTGTAGTTTTCTTGTTCTATGGATTATGTATTGTTTTCTTAGTATTTTGATTAAAGTTTGGATTTTTTCTTTTTTTCTTTTTCCCCTGATTTGCCGCAATTTTCTGGTGTTTATGGATTATTTTGTTTTCCTTTTTCCAGTAATGGAAGGGATGGAATCGGTGTTTGGGGAGTATGAGTATGCACATTATGGAATTAGCAGGGAGCAGATGGCGATGTGTCTCGCAGCTGGAGCTGCTGCCGCTCTCTTTGTTGGATCTTTCTTGGGCATTCTTTCTGATGTCATGTAAGTCCATGATTTTGATTTTGATTTTTTTTTAAAAATCATCTGTTGTAGCGGTGTTATGACAGTGCTCCAAAATATTCCACCTAGGGTGTAGAGCATATTGTTGAATATTTTTCTTGAATATCCTCTTAGGCCAACATTCGTGATGAAATCATTATACTCAGAAGATTGATGAGTTGATGATTTTGGAGAATTGATGAGGTGATGATTTTTGATGTCCACAATCACAATGTTTTTAGTGGTAAATGATCAAAGGTTGTATAAGGTTCTGATGAGAGGTGTTTTTGATCTCCTTCCATTAAATCTGTAAAAAATTGATGGAATAGAATTGGAAAACCATCTTGTTAACTTTACCCATCAAATCAGTTCTTATCTTGCTGCACTTACATCTTCAGTTGGTCTCTGGCTGTGAAAAGCTTTCTCTTAATCATCCACAAATCAGTAGCCTGACTAGTTATCTAGGTTTCTTTAGTAGTTTTTAAAATGTCGTAATTGTTTCTTATCTCCACTTCAGGCAACATCATTTGATTATTGATATGAATTTGAGACTAACGTCTACACGATCTCCTTATTCATGAGAAATCTGGATACTCAATATGGAGACCTTTCTTAGTTTTTCAGTGAATTACTCTCTTACTCTAAAATATCTTCGTTTTGTTGTAGCCTCTGAATGTTCAATGGTGACTTCTCCTTCTCATTTTTAAAATTATGACTAGAATGCTTTACATGCTCCCTCATATTTCCTTTCATCAATTATGCTCGAGAAGTGCATGACTTCTCACTTGGAATTTAAATTTAGTTGGTTGGTTTCTTTGTTGGATGCCAAAAGTCACCTAACACCAGTTGATAGTTGAGAACAGGAAAACCTACTATAGACCAATTGGAATAAGTTTTAATTAAATGACAATGACATATTCAATGTAGATGGAACTATTTGGAGCTTTGGTAATTTAAGAGCTTCATGGCACAATTTGATGCATAACCTGCACCACCTGTCATTGCTGCATATTTACCAAACTATTATTAAGGTGATAAGGCTTATCCATGTTTTAAAACAGTTTGGCAGAGCCTACAGCTCAGTTTCCCTTTATTCATACTAATGGTTGTATCCTTTTTCTGATTTGGCTACATTCGTATGCAGCCAAGTTCAGTTCTATATATACGTATATATGTATGCATTATATTTGTTGCATTGGTCTTTTCTATGGTCTTCCCATTGCCTCGCAAAATCCTTTCTGGCAGGCATATCTTGCAGCTCTCAAATAAATCTGAGCGACTTTTCTTATTAAGGTCTCCTTCCTAAGATTATTGCTACTTGTTGCCATACCATCTCTTTCTGTTTATTTAGTTTGCAAATAATGCAACCACCATCCTCTCTAAATCGTAGTATTTCTAACCTTGTTTTTAGCTTATCAACAGTTATCATAGCAGTCTTATCTCAAGCACACTCCTCTTTTGTGCTTCGGACTTCTAATATTCAGGATTTGTAAAGGTATTCCTTTGTTTCAAGGCATTCTTGACAGATTACTCAATATCATTTACCAATTTTATTTCACTGGATATTTACTCAGAATAAAAATGTTCCCATCCTATATGTCATTATAAGTATCCATATCCACGATTCCTTTGTCTCACATACTAGATCACTTTTCTAGATGTCAGATGATATGCTTTTTTCAAGCTAATATCAGTTACATAGTGGTTCACTCTCTTCTCTTGAATTTTTATCACTTGTCCATGCATAAATTGTCTCCATGGTTGCCTTACTTATAGACAAAATGGTGTAGTGAATAGTGCTGTTATTGTTCTTAATAAATCTTGCAATCATCCTCTCCTTTTTCTATGTCCTGAAAGATCCTATGATAGTAGATGAAAGCTGTATTTGTTATAAATGGGTAACAAAATCTCTTGAATAAGTTTCATGTAGTAAACATTCCTCTCTACTGGTCTCTTGTGGTTTGTCAGTAAAAGGTCCTCGGGCATTGAATTACAATTGTATATATTTTACAATTTTAATCACTTTGCAATAGGGATTTAAGAGGCTATGGATGTTGATGTAACATCTGGGCAGATCATGCTATCTCTTGGCACAACTTTTTAGTGCTAACTGATTGGGTGGTTCATTCTGAAATCTCCTTCTAAATGCTTGTCAGAGCAACACATGCCACCCACAGCTGAATGGAATTCAAGTCCTCTCGAGACAGTCCCAAATATTATGGACTTCTTTTATGTATTGTTACTAATGGGATGTACATGTATGAACATCTATTTTTCCAAGGATACAACAAGCATTTGCAATAGTAGCCCAACAAAACTGTTGAGCTATGCCTTTCCCGAGATTGGTCCTGGTTGTCCAGGTACAAAGATTCTCCCTATTGATCTCCTCATATAGGAGTTGCAGGTGATATTGTATTTGTCCCTACTCCCAAGTATGTCCGGTATCTGAACAATAATAGAGAATATGTTCATTATCTTAATTTAAGCAATTACTAAGGGTTCAATTAGGTGTATGACTATTTACATGAGATTGAAGAAAAGCAGTATAGGAAGTGTTGCATGCATAAAATTAGACAAAAACTCATAAGTGGACAGGAGAAAGGTATATTTTCATCCAGCTAGGTGGTTGATGGTTGCTTTTGTTCCCTTGAAGTAGTGATATGCCATTTTGACATTTGTATGTCGAGGAAGAGTGAAGGCCCAAATTTTCTTCTCTTTGAAATAGTGCCAAGCACATATTGGCTGATGATTTCCTCTTTATATTTATCTGGGTATCGCTCTTTTGACACTGGAATGTTTCATACTTTGTAAGAATCAAGTAGTTGACATATCTTCATGTAATGTCGCTCTTTGTCCATGTCAATAGGAATACTCGATGATTTAAAGGTGGGCCATGTAACATTGATCCTTATAACTTTTGCTCTTGTCTCCATTCCGATACTCCATCTACCAGCTGATGAAGGAATGCTTGAAGATTAGTTTCCATTTCCAAACAGGAGAAAGTTATTTGCTAGGTGGCATAGCCCATTAACTAGCACTGTCAGTGTTTATTTCTTGAGCTGTCTGGTCCAAAGCTCATTGTTACTCCATAAAAGCTTACTTCTTGCCCTTGTAGAAGAGCAAGCCAAAGAAGTTCTCCATCTCTAACTGCGAGTTCCATGTTTTCCCTTTGTAATAACTTACCAGTTTGGTAGGTGAATGCCTTTGCTGTTCCCATTATTTTTCTTTCCATATAAGTGGTGGGCTATACATCCAATTCTAAAGTTTATTTTCTTGTGTTGGTGTGTGACATAAGTTAATTGCTAGTGCATAGTTTGGGATAGCCTGAAGGACTGCCTTGAATAACCCAACCCAGCCTCACATGGACAAGGTCTTGCTTCGCTAGGCTTAGAATTAGTTCGTTAATTAGTTTACCTTTGTATACAGGACTGTCACATTCTAATGATCTCTATTGCATCTTTTCCATTATAATTTTGAAGTGACTAGGGAAAATGGATAAACATCACCTCTCTTCATATTAATAGCTGATTAGTCTTCAGGGGTTTAATTCCTTAGTATGTTTGATGCTCCAATATTCTTTTTGAGCCTTGACAAGTTTGGGCATGATTATCCAGAGAGTACAGCTGTTATTCTATTCATAATCCAAGTTTAATAACGGCCAATAAATAATATCAGATTCATTACCTGTAAAGTTTGAGGCACGGTTGTTTTCAATGTATAGACAGTGTGCTTATTCCATAAACCTAAATATTCTGATGTTTTCGCCATCCTGGAATCTGATCAGTTCTCAATTCCAGCACAACAATTAAAGGTGGCAGCATCTATGTTGTGCGCAAGTGCATACAGAGCTGGTGTAATGCAGATACAGAGTCACAGTCATTGGGATTCTGCCTGGGGTAAAGAAGGACATAGTTATTCTAGATTTCATAGATTACTCTCCTAACTGAGAACTGGGTTCTATATTTCTTAGCAAATTTCATTGATGATTTACAATTAGTTGCTGTAATTGGGAACATGCACAATATTGCATTCGAGTGGATGATTAGGGAAGCAAAGTTCAGAATTCTAGTGTATGGAAGTGGCTGGAAATTGTAGATATGGAATGAAATTTTGTGCTATTGAATAATTTAAATCTTCCTATATGGTTAATTATAAAAGAAGAATCATGATTCATGGATTTGAGCAATGAGAGAATGCTGCAGAATGCATGTAGTAGTTATTCACTAAAAAAGAATTTAACTAAAAGATGAAATGGACTAATTGAGAAAAAGGTATGAGAGTGAGAGCATGGAATAAATGTGATACCCTAGGTAAAATTTATAAGCTATTGAACCTTTTCATCTGATATGAAAGTTTTTAGTTCCTGTAGACAGTTTGTCTTCTGCCATTTTTGCATGGAATAGATGTATTTTGCCCTCTGAGGACTTTGGTACCTGTTTGTTCTTGCAGATGATACAAACTTGTGGCATAGGCTAGTTTTGTGATGTTCTTCATCTGCATTGGTACAATTCATTTCTTCTTGATTCCTAGTGACTAGAGGGTGAATCTTAGCACAACAGTAATGTTGCTTTGTTGTTATCTGGAGGTCATAGGTTTAAAATATGGAATAGCATCTTTGTATGCAGGAGTAAGGCTATGTACATCTAACCCTCTTTAGATGCCGTAATGGTGAGAGCCTCGTGATTTGGGCTATCCATTTTTTTGATTCCTAGTGACCCTTTTTAGAACACCTTGAAAGAAATGCAGTTAGCTATAACTTATAAAAATGCTTCTCCATGTGGGTGGTTCATGTATTCCATGTTCTGCAAGTGTCTTTGACACAACTCCAATTAAAAGGCCTCTCAACCATTCTTAACTTCACATTCTGTAGTTCATCATTGCCATGAAATTGCCTGGTAGAGTTTAACTTGCTTCTTCCTCACAGCTTGACATCTGTATTCTCAGATTATACTTATGTTTCTGTGTCTGGATCAAGTCCACTCCTTTCCTTTTTGTCCCATCTGATTTAGAGGTTTCTTGTTATTTGCATGAGATCAAATTATGCAATTAGTTAATTTGGTTTCTCTTCATGCAATTTGGATTTCAGGTTTACTTCAGATCCATCTCTTGCCTTGATTTTCTTGGCCAAGAACATGGCACTAGTTTCTGGAGAGCAAATTTGGGCTGAAATTCCATTATGGAAAGTTTCAGTTCTTTGATAGATCGTCCTTTGTTCATTGTTGGCATAAGTCTAGCTCACCATAATGAAGATCCAATTTCTTGCTACTCTGTGTCTGACCATGTACCTGTAGCCAATGTTATAATATTAATATTATGACTTACTACTATATGTCTAAGGACAGTCTGGTTATAAATTCTGTTTTGTGCATGCTATCTTGGTATGAACCATCTTTTCCATTGCTTGAAATGAGCTGAACAAATAATTAGCTGCATAGGCTCTGCTTGTTATATGACAGTGTAATTCAAGCTTGGGCCTAGCTCGAGTCAAGCTTGTCTTGTTACAAACTTGAATGAGCTTGTTAGTGAGCTGAGCCTGAGCTGTTAATTAACAACTGGATTCGCTAGCAGCAACTTTGACTGCATACTTTGATATCGAATTATGAATTATCTGCTTGATGTCATTATTTATCCTGTAAAAGATATACTATAACCATTTATTTCTATATATGCTTTACATTATCAAATTCTTGTTCACTGCAATTGACCATGCAGTGTGTCAAAATTAATGATTAATTAACTGATATTTGTAGAGGCCCAAGAAAAGCTTGCGTGCTATTCTGTGTCCTACATCTTGTTGTGGGTGTCTTGAAAAGCATGAACAGGCATCCAAGTATATGGGTAGCAAGTGTATGCCTATCACTTGCCTCGTCTGTGTTCTCTTTCTGTTTTGAGACATGGATGGTAACGGAACATGAGAAGGTTTGTGCCTCAAGCTGTTATGAGCTCTGTGTACTGTTATTTATGGCTTTCAGCTAATGTGCTTTTCTTACTTTGCAGCAAGGTCACAGGCAAGATTTGCTAAGTGATACCTTTTGGTTAATGACCCTTTTTGAATCTGCATCTCTTGTTGGAAGTCAAGGACTAGCTAATTTATTATTCAAAGATTTTGACAAAGGATTCTTTTCGCCCTCTACTCCAGCTGCCCTGTTGGCAATGATAAGCATTCTCTATATCAGGAAAGAATGGAATGGATGTCAGCAACAATCAGTTATTGGGAGTTACAGAAAGTCATTCTCAGCGCATGTTCTTAATGGTAAGGATGACATATTCAGAAAGCATGTCAAGTTGTCTGATGCGACTCTTTTGTTAGCATTGTTTACTTCTGATGAAATGCATAACTTTCTATAGGAAGTGGTCTTGAATAATTTGTAGTTTTCGTTTCTACCTGGATTAACCGTGAGCTGTTATGTTATATACAAGGAGAAGTCATAAATAGGAGCTTAAGGATATAACTCTCAGAATGAATGTAATATAGATTGGCAATGATATATGGCTAAATATCAAAAAATATAAACTCATTTTAGTTCATAGGTCAACCTTGAATATAATAATTTATCAAAGCTCTTTATCTTTGTATATAGTACCACTGTGTTTATTATATAAATCAAACTTGCAGTAGGGTCATGGACCAAGAGTTCAAAAGAAGAAATAAAACTATTGTTGATGATTCAATATCTCCAACAATATCATGCCATCCATGCAAATAAGGCCTGAGGAAAATATAGTACTAAGTGATACGGCTGGCCGTTTTTCCGGGGTAGTATTATCTTTCGCGCGGTTTTCGAAAGCAATGATGTGACAACAAAACCCAATACCTCCAGCACCGACCCCAGCGTCGGCCTCCAGCGACGGCCCTCAGTGCCGGCCTCTAGTGCTGAGACTTTGGCTCCGGCCTTCGGCATTGGCCCCAGCATCAGCCCTCAGCGCCGACCTCCAATGCTGAGACTTTGGCTCCGGCCTTCGGCACTGGCCCCCAGCGTCGGCCTCCAGCGACGGCCCTCAGCGCCGGCCTCCAGTGCTGAGACTTTGGCTCCGATCTCCGGCACTGGCCCCCAGCGTCGGCCTTCAGTACCGGCCACCAGCGTCGGTCCTAGCGCTGACTTTGGCTCCGGCCTCCAGCATCGGCCACCAGCGTCGGCCCCAGCGCTGAGACTGGCTCTGGCCCTCCAGCGTCAGCCTCTAGCGACGGCCATCCAGCGTCAGCCTCCAGCGCCGGCCTCCAGCCCCGACTCCCAGCCCGGCCTCCAGCACTATCCACGTGCACAAAGACCAGTCTCACACAACGGATTCCATGATCTAAGGTCCACTGCCGAGCACATCGCCCACCAAAATCATGGGCAGTGTTAGCTTGATCGGCGGTTACCGCTATAAGCGGCCCTATCCAGCAACAGCCCAACAACTTGCCGTTCGATGAAACATCGCAACGGAAAAGATTCGACGGTTCCAACAGAGCGAGGTAAACGGGACCCCAACAGGTATAAAAAGAGGACCCGAGCTCCATGCGAGGGGACTCTCTCTGGCTTCCTCTTTAAGAATTCCACAAAAAATCATATCCCTGTTCGACGACTCACTGACTTGGCGTCGGAGGGTCCCCGCCGGAACCACCGGTCCGGGACTTTTTGCAGGCTCTAGGAGGAAGACGGCAACCTCTCTGCGCACACAGCATTCCTAGCCTACCCGACGTTCATCGCACGTGATTTGGCAGCAACAGATTGGCGCGCCAGGTAGGGGGACAGACGGGTCGAAAGTTCTCCCTGGAACCCCTCCATTTTGCAAAGGAAACGATGGTGACTACGCGAGCACAGGAGGCTTCCTCCAGTCAGGCAGCCGGGCGCATTCCACGAGCTGAGCATTCGGAGGCCAATCTCCATGCTCCGCCCCCTGCACTGACAAGCCAACCCGACCGGCTTGAAGTTCTAGCCCACCAGGTCCAGGATCTGACGACGATGGTCCGGGGGCTGCAAGAGCATTGTTTGGCTGCTGTAACTCAACCCCCTACGCTGGACGAAGGGGTGCGGGGAACAGTCAGTCTCACCAAGGAGGGACCCCGCCTGAGGTCTCCCACCGCTCACCCCCGAACCTCATCACCAAGGGACCTCGAAGCGACGGCGGTCTCCCTCTCGCCACTCCGGTCGTTCCCACCACCGGCTGGAAGAGTCCAGGCGGGCGCGTTCTTTGCGCCGGAGATCTTCTTCACCTCCTTCCTCTGATTCATCCCAGATGGCACTCTCCGGAAAACCACCCGTCGGGCCGAGCAAAGGCTCGACGAGTATCGACGGTTGGACGAGCTCAGCCGCCGGATCGCCGACCCTTACGGGACGGCTATGAAAGCCGCCCCCCGCTTTCCCGCATATCATGGAGGAACCGGTCCCGCCCCGGTTCCGTCTCCCCCAACTGGATCCATACGATGGACGACGGACCCCTGGACCACCTGGAAGCTACAAGGTCCTCATGCAGGTCCAGGGAGCGACGGACTCCCTTTTATGCGTCGCCTTTCCGGCCACGCTCCGGAAGGCGGCACGCGCGTGGTACTCCCGCTTGCCCACAGCATCAACTCATTTCGGCAACTCGAGCGATCTTTCCTGGCTCACTTTGATGCCTGTCGAAAGATCCCACGAGTGGCAGATAGCCTCTTTGCTGTCCAGCAGAAGAGTGGCGAGACCTTGAAGGATTTCGTCGCTCGATTTAAGGAGGCGGCGCTGGAGGTGTACAACCTGGAAGATTCCGTAGCCACTTTGGCCCTGAAACGAGGACTTCGCCCGTCCAGGTTCGCTATTCCCTGGATAAGAAGCCTCCGAGTTCCTATGCCGAGCTTCTGAGCCGAGCACAAAAGTACATCCGCGCTGACGAGGCGGATTCTTCCAGGAGGGAAGTTGACAAGAACACCAGTAACAAACCACCGCCCACTGATCACGCCGGTGCACGACCTCGAAAGCCCGAGCCTCCACGCCGCTCAGATCGCCGGCCACAGACGCTGGTTCCTAAGGAGCAATTCACTCCCCTCATGGCTCCCATCTCTCACATCCTACTGGAGATCGAGGAGGAACCTTATTTCAAGCGTCCGGCTCCCTTGAAGTCTGGGGCCCCCGCAACAAGGAGTTTTACTGCCGGTACCACCGAGACTACGGTCACGACACCGAGGACTGCCGCCATCTAAAAAAGGCCATCGAGGAGCTGGTTCAGCAAGGCCACCTGGGCAAATTTGTTCGAAGGGGAAATCTCCCCGCCGGGTCCCCGGTGCCTCCAAGTCGCCCGGCTGGCGTGGATAATACCCCAACTGAAAAGACCATAGCTATGATTTCCTGGGGAGCGGATGGTGGTTCGAAGAGGCCGCGAGAGGGAATAGACTCTGTAATTCCTTTCTTCGGAAAGGATCTAGATGGGGTAGTTAATAAACATGACGACAGCGTCGTGGTGTCCATGACTATAGCCAAACACCCTGTAAAAAGAATTTTAATTGATAGTGGGAGCTCTGTGGATGTCTTGAGTTATGAGGCTTTTGTTCGGATGAACTTATCAAGGTCTTTGCTCCGACCCGTTGCCACACCGCTAATGGGCTTCACGGGAGACTCAGTGAGCGTCGAAGGGGAAATTGCTCTCCCGGTCACGGCTGGAACTCCTCCATGTCAGAGCACCGTGGTTATAAACTTTTGGTGGTCCGGTCCCGCTGGCTTATAACGCCATCTTGGGAAGACCGGGTTGAATCTGCTGGATGCCGTGATCTCCACTAAGAGATTATTGGTAAGGTTCCCCACCAATGAAGGGATCGGAGAAATGAAGGGGGAGCAAAGCCCACTTCCGCCTTGCTACCATCTGTCTCCCAGCCCGCTGAACGCGGCGTCAGCGACAGCCTCTGAGTCACTCGATCCTAGGGAGTTGGGAAGAAGGGGAGAGCCGGCAGAGCACCTTCTAACCCTCCCCTTGGGTGATGACCCGGCAAGGACTGTTCAGGTGGGGGCATCGCTCCCAGAGGAAGCACATCAACTTCTTACTTTCCTGCGTGCCAACACTGACGTCTTCGCATGGTCGTCCTCAGACATGCCGGGCGTCCCTGAAGAAGTAATCACCCATCGGCTTAACCTCAAGCCAGAGTGTCGGCCGGTCCGACAGAAAAAGAGAAACTTTGCTCCAGACAGACAGAAAGCTATCGACGAGGAGATCCGCAAGTTAATGGCTGCGGGCCATATTCGGGAGGTCCACTACCCCGAATGGTTGGCTAATGTGGTGCTAGTCCGCAAGGCCAACGGAAGCTGGAGAATGTGCGTAGATTTCACCGACCTCAACAAGGCATGCCCCAAAGACAGCTTTCCCCTGCCTCGAATCGATCAACTGGTGGACGCTACATCCGGCCATGAGGTCCTTAGCTTCATGGATGCTTTCTCTGGATACAACCAGATCCGGATGAATCCGGCGGATGAAGAAGCTACCTCCTTCATAACTGAAAAGGGGCTATATTGCTACAAGGTAATGCCTTTCGGGTTAAAGAATGCGGGAGCCACTTACCAGAGGCTGATGAACAAGGTCTTTGAAGGTCAGATAGGGCGTAATATGGAAGTGTACGTGGATGACATGCTGACAAAAAGCGTTCATGCCGACCACATCGCGGACCTAGCAGAAACTTTTGACAGCCTTCGTCGGTACCAGATGAAGCTGAACCCTCGCAAGTGTGCATTTGGGTAACAGCTGGGAAGTTCTTGGGTTTCATGGTGACCCGGAGGGGGATCGAAGCAAACCCGACAAAGTCCAAGCCATCTTGGACATGAGGCCTCCTGCCAATAAGAAGGAAGTACAGCGCCTGACAGGAAGAGTAGCCGCCCTAAGCCGCTTCCTATCCAAGTCCGCTGAAAGGTGTCTGCCTTTCTTCAAGGCGCTTCGCAGAATCAACGAGTTCGAGTGGACGAAAGAATGCCAGGAGGCGTTCGAAGGGTTAAAGGAATTCTTATCTACCCCGCCACTGCTAGCCAAGCCGACGGGTGGAGAAGAACTCCTTCTATACCTTGCGGCCTCTCCTGAAGCTGTTAGCTCTGTGCTAGTCCGTGTGGACACTGATGGCACACAAAGGCCAGTATACTATACGAGTAAGGTGCTTCATGATGCAGAGACCCGATACTCAAACATGGAAAAAATCATCTTTGCATCGTGTCTGCCCAGCGTCTGCGGCCATACTTCCAAGCCCACCCGATCGCGGTGATCACAGACCAGCCTCTGAAGACAGTTCTAGCTCGCCCAGATACTTCCGGCCGGCTGGCAAGGTGGGCCCTCAAGCTGGGGGAGTTCGATCTATCTTTCCGCCCCCGTTCGGCCATGAAGTCTCAAGTCTTGGCAGATTTTTTGGTCGAATGTACTTGGGGAAGGAGCCACCTAAAGAACCTCCTACGGACACTCAGCCCCTCGGAACCAGTGACGATGAGTGGGTCCTTCATGTGGATGGGGCATCGAACTCTCAAGGGAGCGGAGCAGGCCTCATCTTGGCCAACTCGGATGGGGTTGTGACCGAATGTGCACTTCGCTTCCTCTTTCCAGCCACTAATAATCAGGCGGAATATGAAGCTTTGTTATCCGGCGTAGATTGGCTCGAGAGCTTGGGGTGAAACGCCTTAGGGCATTCACCGACTCCCAACTGGTTGCTGGCCAGATTACAAAGGAATACGAGGCAAGGGATCCCATCATGGCCCGCTACTTAGAAATGGTGCACTCGCTGGTTTCCCCCTTCACTCACTTCAGCGTCAGCTACATTCCTCGACAGGAGAATGCTAGAGCCGACGCCTATCCCATCTTGCCGCCTCAGCTGATGGGATGTTGGGAAAGGCTTATGTGGAGCACTTAGAAGCCCCGAGTATTGATGTACCAAGAGAAACTTTACCAGTGGAGCAGGAGCCCTCCTGGATGGACGCCTATGTCCGGTACTTTACTGAGGGCATCCTCCCAGAAGACCCTGCCGAAGCTAGGAAACTTAAAAGACGGGCCCCAAAGTTCTTCATTATGGAGGGAAAGCTCTACCGAAGGTCGTTCTCATACCCTATCCTCAGGTGTGTCGGTCCCACCGACGCCAATTATATTCTGCGAGAGATACACGAAGGGATATGCGGAAGCCATCTGGGGGGCAGGGCTCTTGCATATAAAGCTCTACGTCAGGGGTATTATTGGCTGACAATGAAGGAGGATGCATCCGAACTCGTTAAAGATGTGACAGCTGCCAGCGTCATGCCAACGTCCAACATCAACCGGCGTCCCAGCTGACCCCTCTAGCTGCACCATGGCCCTTCGCACAGTGGGGCATGGACATCCTGGGACCGTTCCCTCCTGCCTCCGGACAACGCAAGTTCCTAGTGGTGGCCGTCGACCATTTTACTAAGTGGATCGAGGCGGAAGCTCTTGCTAAGATCACGGAAGCCAAAGTAAGGACTTTCTTCTGGAAATCCGTGGTGTGCCGGTTCGGGCTACCGCACACCCTCGTTACAGACAACGGCCGACAGTTTGATAACACGGCCTTCCGGGAATTCTGCGATGGCCTGGGCATCCATCATCGATTCACCTCAGTAGGGCATCCCCAAACCAACGGCGCAGCCGAGGTGACCAATCGCATCATCCTCCAAGGGCTCAGGGCTCGGCTAGATAGCTGCAAAGGGCGCTGGGTGGAAGAACTTTCCAGTGTGCTGTGGGCCTACCACACGACGCCGCGAGCACCTACTGGGGAAACCCCTTTCAGCTTGGTCTTTGGGACCGAGGCGGTCATCCCAGTGGAAATAGGAGCTCCTAGTCCCCGGACGGAATTATACCACGAAGAAAGCAACTCAAACCAGCTGAGGGCTGATCTGGATTTGGTGGAAGAATTGCGAGATCAAGCAAGCTTCGCATGGCAGCGTTCCGTCAGCGAGTGGCCAAACACTACAACTCTCGGGTGCGACCCAAGACATTCCGGCCGGGAGACCTCGTCTACGAAGAGCTGAAGTATCAAAGCCGACGGAGGGGGGCAAGCTGGCACCAAAATGGGAAGGACCATACCGTGTCAAGGAGGTACTCACCATGGGGCGTACAAAGTCGAAGAGCTAGACGGGAAACCGCTCCCTCGCACTTGGAATGCCGACAACTTACGCCGGTACTATCAATAGAACTCTATCGTCATTAATTTGAATCTGTTTGATACATGAATATCAACATGTCTTATTTTCAAATGAGTATGTTAACACCAAAGACCAACTCCGCGTTGGCACCAAGACCGGCGCCCAGCGGCGACCAACTCCGCGTTGGCACCAAAGACCAACTCCGCGTTGGCAAAGACTCCGGCATTGGCACCAAAGACCAACTCCGCGTTGGCACCAAAGACCAACTCCGCGTTGGCAAAGACCGGCGCCCAGCGTCGGCAAAAGACCAACTCCGCGTTGGCACCAAAGACCAACTCCGCGTTGGCACCAAAGACCGGCGCCCAGCGTCGGCACCAAAGACCAACTCCGCGTTGGCACCAAAGACCAACTCCGCGTTGGCAAAGACCGGCACCCAGCGTCGGCACCAAAGACCAACTCCGCGTTGGCACCAAAGACTCCGCGTTGGCACCAAAGACCAACTCCGCGTTGGCACCAAAGACCGGCGCCCAGCGTCGGCACCAAAGACCAACTCCGCGTTGGCACCAAAGACCAACTCCGCGGCACAAAGACCGGCGCCCAGCGTCGGCAAAGACCAACTCCGCGTTGGCACCAAAGACCAACTCCGCGTTGGCACCAAAGACCGCGCCCAGCGTCGGCACCAAAGACCAACTCCGCGTTGGCACTAAAGACCAACTCCGCGTTGGCAACAAAGACCAACTCCGCGTTGGCACAAAGACCGGCACCCAGCGTCGGCAACAAAGACCAACTCCGCGTTGGCACCAAAGACCGGCGCCCAGCGTCGGCACCAAAGACCAACTCCGTCGGCATTCCGCGTTGGCAAAGACTCGGCACCAAAGAAGCGTCGGCACCAAAGACCAACTCCGCGTTGGCAACAAAGACCAACTCCGCGTTGGCACAAAGACCGGCGCCCAGCGTCGGCAACAAAGGCACCAAAGACTGACGTCCTGCGTCGCCACCGAATGTTGGCCTTACCAACACTTGGACAATGTCACGGCTTACGGTCCTATTTCGCGTAACCTACTATATAGCCCTATTGGTTGGTGATTCATGACAGCTTGAACAAATAAAGCTAATTATAACCAAAGGGCGAAATAGGGATTAAAACATTCATTGATAGTTAAAGGCTACAAAGTTGCCGACTCAGGTCAGGCACAGATCGATACAAAAAGAGAAACCAAAAGCTGTTAATGGTCATCCGAAGCCGGGGCATCATCCTCAGGGACATCAGGCTTCAGTCCCTCAATATCTTCCAGGTCGTAGAGCTCCTGGATTTTATCTTTGCAGTCTTGAAAGCCGGCGTCATAAGCAAGCGCCGCTGACTCGGCCACCTCCTTGTCGAAGGCTTTGGATTTTTTAAAATCTTCTACGGCCTCGGCCCCCTTCTTTTCAGCCTCGATGGCCCTCCTCTGGGCCTCTGCCACTGCCGCCTCCAGATCTGCAATTTTGGCTATGTACTGGCGGGTGGCTTCTTGGGCTGCATTTGTCTCAGCGGCGGCAGAACTTAATTGGGTCTTCAAAACGCACACCTCCAATTCTGCCGCCTTCAGCTTCTCTTCGGCTGCCCTTTGGTTCTCCTCGGCCGCTTTCTGTTTTTCCTCGGCCACCTGAGCATTATCTAGCTCATTGGCTGCGCGGCGCTGAGCAACCTCTAGCGCATACTCAGCCTTTTCGGCTCGTAGCCGGGCGACATCAATTTCACCCTTCAGGGTGGCCCGAGTGTCCTCCAGAGCCATTGCCGACTTCTCCGCCTTGACTTGGAGGGACAACATCTCCTCGTGCTTGTTCGATAGCGGTATCGCTCAAGGTCCAGAGGTTCTTCAGGGCGACTAGAGAATTCAAGGCCTGGAGGAAGTGTCAAGATGAAAAAAAAAAAAAAGAAAGAAGGGAGGAAGAAAAGAGAGATAAAGGAGAAAAATCTCACCCAGAGATGCGCCACCGATGCTTCACGGAAGAAGGTGACTCTCCCCTGACCCCGGAGAAACTCTTGCAACTCAACCACCGTGGCTTCCTCCAGGGTCCGTTCAGCCCAGCGGCTGTGATTTGCCAACAGCGATTGGAAGGAAGGATCGACGCCCCTCTCTTCCCTTGGCGTTGGGCCTACAGAGGCAGATTCCGCCTCTGAACCTGCCGCCTCCGACCCCTTAGCTGGTGGAGGCGCTTCAGCTGTCGCCCCCATGGGGGCAGAACAGCGCTGGGATCGTCGCTACTCCCGCAGGAGCTTGTTCCGTCTCTACGGCCTTAGGCGAGGGCGACGGCGCCTTTGCAATCCCTCAGGAGAAAGGTCGAGCAGAATAACCGGAGGAGTTGAAGCTGGGATCTTCCCTCTAGATGGCTTGTTCTACCTCCTTGCCGGTCTCGGCCCTAACTTTTGTCACGGCGGGTTCGTCGCCTTGGGCCTTGGCCGCCTCGCATGTATGCGAGGGTTCCAGTCCTGGCCCCCTTGGCCTCGACCTCACAGCGTCGGCCCTTTTAGGGCCGCCCTTCTTCAAAACCTTTGCACGTAGGGGCTTCACGACTTTAGCCCCCCCAGTGTCGGCCCTCTCTGCGTCGGCCCTTCCAGCGTCGGTCCTCGGGATTTTAGCAATAGCTCTTCTTTGGGCAGGGGGCACGTCCCCTGTAACCTTCCTCTTCCTGGAGGCCGCTTGCTTGAGCTCATGAAGCGACGGCGCCATCCCTACACAGGCGGAGGATAGTTAAAAAAAAAAAAAAAGAGGAAAGAAAAGAAGAAAAGCAAAGGGAGGAGAAGAGAGGCGAGTGACCAATGCTCACCCCTCGGGGGAATTAAACCGGCACGATGAAGATTCTCCTCGGCTAAAAGCATATTACACCGAGGGATGTCGGCAGTCAGAAGCTGCCCAAACGCCATCCGATCTCGTGGAAGGATGGAGGGATCCCTATTAGCGTCATATTGGGTATCCCCCAGCTTCCACGAACCCCGCTGATGTCAGCAAAGAAGAACTTATCCTTCCACCCTTTGACGGAAGTAGGAAGGCACAATTTGAGAATCCTATTAGACCTAGGGGTGAAAGACCACCAACCCGATTGCTTGCGGAGGGTGTAAAAGCTGCGGAATAAAGAGATACTGGCCTCAATGCCTTGCAAATGGCAGAGTACCAAAAAACCGACGATGGTTCGAATTGAGTTGGGAACTAACTGAGAGGGAGTCAAGGAGTATCGGTCTAGAGGTTAAGAATAAAAGGGTGGATCGGCAACCGGAGCCCGGCCTTAAAAAAGGCTCCGTACAAAGCAACCCTTCCCAAACGGGAAGAAGTTACCCTGTCATTGGAGGTAGGGAAGAACAGATGAAGGTCCGAAGGGAAGCTATACTTGGCCTTAGGTTTACTATGTCTTGAGAAGACATAGAGGACGCAGTCCCTTCGGGGGACTCCTTGCGACCCTAGAAGGACCGGCAGCCATTGACTGGCTCCGGACGGAAATCCGCCGCCGGCCGGACGAGTCCCGGTTAGGGGACGACTGACTGGTCGCTGCTCCGGTGAAGAATGGTTAGAAGAAGGGGTGGACCATTGGCTTGACAAGGAATCGGAAGTCTGAGAAGGGTTGTGGGAACCCCCCAAGGAACCAGAGATGGAGCAAGAAGGTGAGGAAGCCATGGAACTAACCTGGAAAACTCGAGCCAAAAACAGAGCACGGGGAGAGAATGAACACGGGAGACAGAGGAACGCTGGCGGACTCGAAAGGGGGCAGCGCGAAGAAATGGGGAAGATGGAAGATAAGGGCTATTTGTCCTCATGACGCCATCTCAGGACACCCCATAATCGTCCGATCCGGCCACGCGTCCATCTTCAATTGGGAGGCGTTTCGACGGCCTGCCAACGCGAAAAACTCGAAAAGACCACCGATAAAAGGGAGGCATTAACCTCATCGCAATGATACCGCTTGCCTTTTCGTAACGCTGCCCGAGGGAAATCCTCTCTAATCCCAACAAAGGCGAAATAATGACGCGAAAACGGCCGCCTAGAGGATATTAACACCCCTTTTGCAGGTAAGTAAACGCTCACCCATCTCAGGGGCGGGGGGGCATCTGATACGGCTGGCCGTTTTCCCGGGGTAGTATTATCTTTCGTGCGGTTTTTGAAAGCAATGATGTGACAACAAAACCCAATACCTCCAGCACCGACCCCAGCGTCGGCCTCCAGCGACGGCCCTCAGCGCCGGCCTTCAGTGCTGAGACTTTGGCTCCGGCCTCCGGCACTGGCCCCCAGCGTCGGCCCTCAGCGCCGGCCTCCAATGCTGAGACTTTGGCTCCGGCCTCCGGCACTGGCCCCCAGCGTCGGCCTCCAACGACGGCCTCCAGCTACCTCCGGCACTGGCCCCCAGCGTCGGCCTTCAGTACCGGCCACCAGCGTCGGCCCCAGCGCTGACTTCGGCTTCGGCCTCCAGCGTCGGCCTTCAGTGCCGGCCACCAGCGTCGGCCCCAGCGCTGAGACTGGCTCTGGCCCTCCAGCGTCAGCCTCTAGCGACGGCCATCCAGCGTTAGCCTCCAGCGCCGGCCTCCAGCCCCGACTCCCAGCGTCGGCCTTCAGCACTATCCACGTGCACAAAGACCAGTCTCACACAACGGATCCCGTGATCTAAGGTCCACTGCCGAGCACCTCGCCCACCAAAATCATGGGCGAGTGTTAGCTTGATCGGCGATTACCGCTATAAGCGGCCCCTATCCAGCAACAACCCAACAACTTGCCGTTCGATGAAACATCGCAATGGGAAAATTCGACGGTTCCAACAGAGCGAGGTAAACGGGACCCAACAGGTATAAAAAGAGGACCCGAGCTCCATGCGAGGGGACTCTCTCTGGCTTCCTCTTTAAGAATTCCACACAAAAAATCATATCCCTGTTCGACAACTCACTGACTTGAGCGTCGGAGGGTCCCCGCCGGAACCACCGGTCTGGAACTTTTTGCAGGTTCTAGGAGGAAAACAGCGACCTCTCTGCGCACACAGCATTCCTAGCCTACCCGACGTTCATCGCACGTGATTTGGCAGCAACACTAAGCATAGTAATAAAGGTTCTTAGTGGATTATTTCTAGGACCTACTTGATCTGAATGCTTAAACTAAGCAACAAGATCCAAGCTATTCTAAGTGACTTCCAGAGTTCCTTAGTCTAATTTCTTTATTCAGTCTGTTGCCCTACCTATCTGGACTTCATCCTTTGTCTTGAAGGAAAAGTATCTGCACAAGTTGGAAAAAGTACAATTGAAGCCAAATTATCTTGATTTATATTCTTTGTGCAATCTTCAAAGCATAAACAAGTGATAGAACGTTGAGAAGGGTGCTGAAAGCTGTAAGGTGAATGCAAGTAGTACTGGGACATTCTTCACATTTTTGGGTTAACCTTGGCAAAGTATTTAAATTCCATTATTTACCTATCTGTACTGTACTCTACATTTTTGTATTGGTTACATGTGAACACAGTACCAGATAATTTACTGTTTTATTGTGTGTGACAGTTCATGCTGGTCCATATCGGTCAGTGCAGATTGATATTAACTGTTATGGGCCCCTATTTTTTGAGAAGGGCCTGGGTATGTTTCTGGGCATGTGAGTGGCATTGTACCATGCCATGCCAACCTGTTCCGAGCAAATTATGCTTAAATCCTTTGCCTTGGTTGCAACAACAACTAGTGCCTTGCTGTGGATGTTTGTCTTGATTAAACCATGAGCATCTTGATTAAACTGTAAGCAACAAAAAAGGTGTTGCAATCCTAACTGTTATAGAGAGTTGACTCAGTAAACTGACATGAAGGAAATGAAAGCATACGCTCTAGGAGGGTAACAAGATTCTGTGCGCATGCTCTGATTGGTGCAGAGAGAGAATAGAGCTCCTTTGTCATGTCATGCCTACTAGTGAGAATATTGAGTAGCTTCTTGGTAGAACATGTGTCGCTACATAATATGAAAAACTGTACCAAGAAGGGTTGTTGGGAGAATTAAATTTACTCAAAAGAAAGTGTTTAAGATATGGAGGATGGCGAGTAAGCTCATGGTGGTAATGTGATATTAAAGGGATTTGATGTGGTGACAACTGCTTAGAGATCTCCTGCTAAAATGTGATAAATAGTTCCATCTTATTTGCTGAAAATGAGCTAGAAGAATATTTTATATGTTCTTGAGAGATGGGGTGAACCCTGGGCTAGAGGCAATCAATAAAGACTCAAAGAGACATCAAGGGACTGCAGGAAGAATAAACATAAGAGCTGATGACTTTTATTAACTGCAACAAAGATCATCATATCATTCTTTGTTTGCATTTTAAATGTTAAAGGATTTTAAACAGGGTCCAAAACTAGATGCTTTAGACACAAATTATCCTGCAGGAATTAACGGATGATTTAGAAGTGTGAAAAAAATGATGAGGAAAGTGAAGGTGAGACTGGCCTGTGCAGGCAACGAGGTTTTTTTTTTTTTATCCATGTTCTGTTTTCATTTTGATCTCCTCTCTTGTTCAGATGCATGGGAGGTCCAATTTTATTCTACTTGTATGGGAGGATGTGGGGTCTTAGGTATTTTACTTATATTTTGAGGAGAGAACGGGGCTCATTTAGTCGCTAAAATGGATAATTTTTGGCTCCTCAACTTATATTGGATTATATGTAAAACAGATCCATGGTGATAACAAGGTTGTGATTGTTGGATCAAATGATAACTAGATCAAATTCTTGAAAACAAAACACTTGACCAACAAAAAAAAAATGCATTCACAAATATTTCCTTGGATCGCTAACTAGACACTATGACTATAAATATTACTAAATTAGGTGTAGATCTCTATCCTGCATTGCCTAAATCTCCCTCATCTCATGCCCAAAATATGATCTGGATTAGGTCAATTCTCCCTATTTGCTATGATTCGGAGGACAAGGCCGTCGGTGCTAGACAAGCTATCAAGGGGACACCTAATGCCTAGGCATCATGGGGGTGCCAGATATCACCCCCAATGTCATTACTAGGGGTTACTTGCCCTTGGAAAGGCATGTGGCCAACTTTCCAATAACCACCACAAAAGCTGACTGATAGAGCATGATTATGTTAATAGCTTAAAACAAATACTATTCCAAACCCTATTGGCACTATCAATTTAGGAAAAAAAACCTTGACAGAACAGTTAACTGAACCACTTGATAACTGTTGCCGCCGAGATCTGTCCTTCGACTCGGATGCGGCCGGTCTCCTGATCAGGGCTTCCTCCTGAGCGGACCTGCACAGAAGTCCTCACGTGAGAGGCGTTGGGGATGACCCTCCGCGGAAGACCCTTCGACGCTCAAGTCAGCAGTGATCAGCGATAAAATGGGGAGGAGGATCTCTCTGGGGAGTCCCTCCAAGGGTGGCCAATCGGGAGCTCCAGGGGAGCACCGACGAGCAGCGAGTGAGAGTGAGCCAGGGGCTATCAGCGCATACCTGAGAGAATTTGGGAATGTTGTATTTATAGGCAATCACCTGGATCTTGAGCGCCTTCTGGAAGGTTCGAAGGTTGTTGGGATTCGAATCAAGTTGTTATGAAGTCGGTGGGATCCGTATCTTGTTTGTTAAAGGATCGATGGCTGGGAGGGCCCCTTGATGGCCTGAGATCTGATGAGTGCGTAGGTCCTAGGCCGTTATTCTAGATCCTGGACCACTCCTCAATATAATTCTGTTTGGGATTATGTTACGATAGGCCCAGGCTCTCCCGCGTCGGGTTCCACGGAGGTGAGTATCGAGTCATGGATTGCTTAGGGAAGCCGAGCCATGGGAAGCTCGGGGGAGGCCGGCTATAGGAAGCTCGGGGGAGGCCGAGCTATGGAAGCTCGGGGAGGCCGAGCTATGGAAGCTCGGGGGAGCCGGGCTATGGAAGCTCGGGGAGGCCGAGCTATGGGAAGCTCGGGAAGGCCGAACTATGGAAGCTCGGGGAAGCCGGGCTACATTAGTTGGCTCGTTCTTCATAGGCGTAACGTAGCGGGCGGGGGACGGGGCTGGTCTTGACCCCTTCGCACGATTACCAATGCAATGGCGATTTTACCCCTCAACACATGCCCCCCACTCCCTAGTTCGAAGCATAGGTTCGGACGTAGGGAGTATAGACTTGGGTGGCGCGCTACGAACGAGGGGACATCTAGTTAACAGCCCACGCAATGATGCCCTAATTAATGCGGTGGGGTCGCTTTGCTTTTTCGAGATGGATCCGTCATTCCTTAGGGGCGAAGGTAACGGCTGGGGAAGCACCACGTGGGAAATCTCGATTTTCATAGCGCTCGTAGCGGCGGTTCCGGATGCCTAGGTTGAGACGCTTCTCCCTCACCCTGAGGCGGTTTCTCTTGAAAAAATGGAGTCGTGGCGGCGCTATCTCTATTCATAGTGCCCTTTTCACTTTCCCTTAGAGAACTTCGTCTTCCCGTTTTTACTGCGATCTTGCTCAGCATCTCCTGCGATTGAAGATATGGTGAGCCTAAGTGATCAGGCTTCGGAGGTGACCTTGGCAGATTTGGAACGGATACGCCGGCTGTACAAAATCCCCCAGGATGTTGTCTTGTTGCTTCCGACGGCTGAAGACAGGGTGACATCCGGATTAGGGGATGGGGCATTCTGTTATGAGGAAATTTTGAGGGCAGGTCTCCAGTTCCCTCTTCATCCGTTGGTGCGGGAGGTGATGAAGTTTTACAACATATGCTTTACCATGGTGGCTCCCAACAGTTGGCGCAACCTCATCGGGTTTATCTCGTTGTGCAAGCGTCTCGAGGTGACCGCGACCCTTTCGATATTCTGGGTGTGTTTCAATCTGGTTTCTGGGAGGGCCTCAGAATGGCCTTACATTGGTCCCTGGAGATCCTTCAAGAAGATATCGGATAACCCGTCGTCGATAAAGGAGTGGAAGTCACGATTCTTTATAGTCGAGGTGAATATTGGTTCGGATTTCCCTCGGGTATGGGGTCAGTACGTGAAGGATCCAGAAGCGCACCCGGAGTTAACCGAGTCGAAGAAAAGGGATCTGATCGTGCTGCGCGGCAGTCGGGCGCTTCCAGCTAGCGTTCTTCGATAGGAGAACGCTCTCTTCGCGGCCGGATTGAGCCCCGTCGATCCTCGCGGTGAGTATCACTCCGTGGTCAATAGTTTAGCGTGGCTCCGTCTTTGATTTCTGTGCGAACTAACGGGCGAATCATACTGCCCTCATAGCCGAAAGATCGGCGCTCGCAGATCAGATGAGGGAGGAGCTGGGAAAGCGCCGCAGGAGATCTGGCTCCAGCAGCAAGCATCGGTCCGAGAAGAGGTCTCGCCCTTCTAGCTCCTGCTCTAGGGGGATCGGGGGAGACGGTGATGACCGGCGCTCCTTGTCGCCGCAGGCCGAAAGTACCGAAGTTTCGGCGGCGCACGATCTTTCGGCGCCGGAGGAGGGTTTGTCCGGGAGCGAAGACCGGGAAGCTGCGGGGGTTTCGGAGGAGGCTGCTGAGATTTCCTTCCCTCCCGTTGTTTTGTCTGACGATGGCGAAGGAGAAATGCTGGTTGGCTTGGGGGCCCCCGTGGGCGAGGCGGTTCGGCCTCCCTCATTGGAGGCCAGTGGCTCGGCGAGGTTACAGGAGGAGGTGGGAGCGACCTCCGCTTCCATCGAGGTGGGGAAAGAGGTTGCGGCTGCTGAGGTTCGACCTGGGTCGCTGGTAGGAGAGCCAGCAGGCGACGAGGAGATGGCCGAACCTGTCAAACCAACGACCGAAATTCGCGAGGGGCTTTCTGGTGAAGGGTCTTCCGCCGAGGCACAGGAGGCTCTGGGGGGAGCCGAAGTTCCTGAAGAGTCTGTTGTGGGCAGGGGATTTCTGAGGAGATAGAAGCAAAAGAAGAGGAAGGAGGAGGGGAGCCAGCGAGCAAAGGGGATGCTCCGGTTGGGGCTCTCCTCGCCGAAGTCGAAACGCCCGAAGCTTCTCAAGCGAGGGCCCTGGTGGCGGAAGCTGGCCTATCGAGAAGCTCATGGGTCGCGGGTGTCCAGGCTGGCTCCCTGGGCGCAGACTTTCACTCACGCGACCCGGAAGTGAGCGCCAGGTTCTCCACTCTGATGCGGTCCGCGTTCCAAGGGGAGGAGAGTTCCTCAACAGGAGGGGGTCATTCGGAGGACCTTGTTGAGATAGCCTTCCGCCGCACCGGGGTGCCGAGTGAGGCTTTTCTTCTTCCCGAGATTGACGATCTTGCTCTCACAAGGATCGCCACAGACTACGCGTCTCGGGTAGGTTGTCGCACCAAAGTTGGGTCTTTAGTCGGTTAGTTCGACTATGTCTTTTATGCGTGTAATTCTTTTTTGCAGAATGCCCTGATTATGAGGGCACTGAAATGGCGCTTGCATCTGGCTGTTGGAGCTTGGGCTCGGGCCCGCTATGAGGCCGATCACTTCAAGGAGAGGGCGGGTTCGACTGACAAACTCTCTCGAGTCCTGGTGGTCCTCCAGAGGGAGCTCGGGGAAGCTCGCAGAATCCTTGCAGTTGAGAGGGAAAGAGCCCCTCAGCTCGCCATACAGGTTGGTGAACTCTAGAGGGAGCTCGGGGAGGCTCACAGGATTCTTGCAGTTGAGAGGGAAAGAGCCTCTCAACTCGCCGTACAGATTGGCGAGCTCCAAAGCCTCCGTGAGCAATCCGAGAAGGCTAGTCTGGAGCTTGCTCAGGCCAAGGCGGAGCACGAGAGCAAGGTCAAATCCATGCAATTGTATTTTGATAAGAGGTGGGATCAGCTGAAAGCCAGCCATGCCGAAGATAGGGTCAGCTGGAGCAAAAGGCTCGAGGAGGAAGAGCATAAGTGTCGGCGGCAGCAGGACCACCTCACCCGCCTAAACAAAGAGCTCGCCGATACAAAGGATCGGCTAAAGTGGTCGGATGAGCGAGCTGCTCGACTTTCTAACGAGCTCGACTACGCTCATCAAGAGACCGGGGACGCTCAGTCCCGGGTGGACGAGCTAGAAGAGAGCCTTCGTCAAACCCAATCGGCCAAGTCTAGGGCTCTCAATAGGGTCCATGCGCTGGAGGGCGAGCTAGCCCGGCGGGACGAGCAGGTAGGGCACCATTTGTCTTACCCATCTTGGTCTTTCAGCTTCCGCTTTACTTGGCTTTTCGTCTGCAGTTGAACATGGCGAGCCAGGAGTTCAGGGGCGGTTGGCGGCATTCGGAGAGGACGCGGCCTCGAGGCACCGAAGGATCTCCGAATTGGAGAAGCAATTAACCGAGGCCAACGTGCGGGCCTCTTCGGCGGTGGAGGAGTACAAGAAATCCACCGAATTTGCCGACGAACGCAGGGCGGCCTGCGCCGATGCATTTCGGCTTGGCGAAGATGAGGCGCGGTAAGGTTGCCCAGGCTTATCCTGATCTGGACCTGTCTTGCCTGGAAGCCGAGCATTATGAAGCGTACACCCCGGGGGTCGAGGAGGACGAGTATGAAGAAATATCTGACGTCGACCTCGAAGCTATTCTGGGAGCCGATGCGGCTACCGAGGTATCCCGTCGTGACACCTTCGAGAAGGGGGGGTCAAGCGATGCCCCTGCTGATGCTGCCGCAGGAAGTGCTGGGTCTGACCCCAAGTCGTGACTCCTTGGGGGTCCGTATGTACTTTTTCTTTCTCTTATTTTGTAGTTTGACTGAAGACTGATAAATGGATCAGCTGCTTGTCATTCATTTGTCCTTCTTGGCTGTAGTTTTCTTGCCTTTAATTTTAGTCCTGACTACGAGTGTCGCCTGGTTCGTTTTCTGGAAGGAACATCTTGGTCGAGGCCAAGGCATAGGGATAGTCCTGTCGAGAGAGTCAAGTGACAGCGTAGCTTGGTACAAAAGGTGGAGGTTGAGAGATTGAGAGACGATTTAGCTCGGCTTAAGCCGAATGACGCAATGACTCGGCCAGGGCCGGAGAATGAAATAGCTCGGTTGGGACCGAGGGTCGGAGTAGCTCGGCAAGGGCCGAGGGATGAAATAGCTCGGCTAGGTCCGAGGGATGAAGTAACTCGGCTAGGGCCGAGGGACAAAATAGCTCGGCTAGGTCTGAGGAATAAAGTAACTCGGCTAGGGCCGAAGGAAAAGGTAGCTCGGCGAGGGCCGAGGGGTAAAATGGCTCGGCGAGGGCCGAGGAGCAAAATGGCTCGGCGAGGGCCGAGGGGCAAAAATGGCTCGGCGAGGGCCGAGGGGATTTTCATTACCAGTAGCCAGACTGTGGTCGTGCCTTCGACGAAGAGAGAGGGGGGTTTGTTGAACCTTCGCTGTCACCCCTTTATTCTTCCTGTCAGAGAGTGGGTTTGGCCTTTGCATCCATTTATTACCCCTGTCAGCGTTTTGTCTTTTCCAAGGCGGGTCGATTCTCGTTTCACCGAAGTAGGTGGTACGGCCCTGTGGCCAGCAAAAGGTCGCCTGGCAATTTCCGACGAGCCTTTATTGTGTCTTTTTCCAACGTAGGTTGCTTTGACGTGCGGTGTTAGTGCTCATTTGCCATTGGAGGATGTCGTTTTCAAAGGACGATCTTCCGGATCTGCCAGTATCCGCAAGGTCGGCGGACGGTTTTATGCATTTAAGGCTCGTGATCCGGGGTCAGAAGCAATCTTTTGGCATGCGTCATGGTTCGGGCGACGTGCCTGGCGCGCATTGGGGGGTGCTGTTTTTCATTTCAGAGGCCATGTGGTGGCGTAGGCTTGGCGTTTTAAGTCTCGGGGCTTTCTGATAGCTGTTCCCGGCTTGCCTCTACCTATAAAAAGAGGGAAGGAGGGATGTGTTGGGCCATCCCAAAATTTTCTTTCCTGTGAATCATGAAGATACTCATGATGCCTGTCTCTCCAAGGTTTAGAGTGGGAGAACCGAGCTTTCCTCCTGGAAGTCGCCGCTATCCTCCGGACAGCTGGGGTGACAAAGGAGCTGCTGAGGGGTGGCTTGCCCTCAAGAAAGGAGCTTTGAAGATCGTATGGAGAGCGCACAAGAGGTCCGCAGAGATCGCACAGAGAGCGCACATATACGCTTCCCGTGTGTTCCTTTGTGGTTCCCCTTTGGGGACGTACGGAAGGAAGTGTACGCGGGCTCCCCATGGCTCACGTGAATTTCTCCTCCTCCCCTGGTTTGGATTCCTGGGCTTGCCCGCCGGGGAATCTTTCGCCACGTGGGGAGGGGGTGATGGTGTGTCGCCCGCGGGTACCTCGCCTTTGAGTTTGGGCAAGGTGGAGCGGTACACACCTGATTTGGGGGAGCGCTCTGGTGCCAGGGTCTGCGAGCTTCCTTCCTACTCGTCGGAGGGCCCTCGGTTGGGTGGTTTGGGGTAATATCCCGTCCACCCTTTCCGATTTCTCTGATATCTCGGTTGGGGCGCTGAGATATCGTTATTTACCGAAGCTGGTCGTAACGGTTGGGCCATGTCGTCTGCCCATTATCGGCTCAGGTTGACTGGTTCGTGGTTTGTCTGATTTGTCGGACCTGGACGCCGGAGCATCACAGTTGCCCAGAGCTGCTTTGGAGCAGTTTGCCCGAGTTTTGTATCTGTTTTTATTTCATGCATTTCAATGCACTTGTAATGCCTCTCAGGCGGTTGTAATTGGTTTCGATGGCAATGAAATAAAGAAAGTTTTGTTCTCTCTCTTAATTTCTGTCTCTTTTGCGCCAAGAGTTGTTGTTGGCAATGAAATGAGGCGTAAGGATATCTCGTTCGTTCTTGGACGAGGATCCCGCGCTATCCGACCTAGTCGGGCCTCGCAAGCTGCCCGAATTCAGACGGAAGTTTGGAGATTGTTGCGATGGAACATATTCCTTAACTTTGGCCGAAGCTCAGAGATTTATTACTCGACCTTGCTGAGGTTCGGAGATTTATGGCTCGGCCTGCCGAGGTTCGAGAATGGAGCTTGGAGAGATGACTTAGTTGCCACCGCGAGTCACAATACCTGGTTCCTGTGAGACTCGGTGAGGAGTGTCAAGGCGGAACGGGCGGCGCAGGGGTACGCCCATCATTTATGATTTGGCTACTCTCGAGGGGAGTGAATCATCGTCAGGCGCCGGTGCTCTTTCTTTTTCGCATTTTCCAAGGGGCGGCCGATTTAAGGCAGCTTGGAGGAGTATGAGGGCATTTACTGCGCGAGGGCCCGAGATCGGGAGGAACCCTGTCTCTAGAGAAGGAGGGGAGTTTCGGAGCAATTCGTCGACGTTTACCGATCTTCCTCGGGAAGGGGCACGACCCCTCGCGTCCCGTGGGCGCCCGTCAGAGCGACGACGCATGGCGAACCCTCATGGGTCGGTATTTATGACCGACGATCGAGATACCCGCCTGAGGGGTACAAATACGGACGAGCGGGATGCCAGTGCTTACCATCCTTTCGGTTAGCCTCTAAACAACTTCCGATATGGCCTCTCAAGGTGGGGCAATCGTCCAACGGCGGTCATAGGGGCTCTCAGGGGGGCCGCACCGCCGTGCTGGTTGATGGTATGTCCTTGGCATCAGCCTTCGCAAGCCATGAGCAGCTCGAGAAGGCAGTCGAGGAGTACCTCACCATTTCCGTGAGGGAGGCTGAAGCCCTGCGCCGGGTCGTGGCCAGCAGGAGGAGATAGCGTCCCTCTACCAAGAGTCAGCTGTCCCGGCGTTTGGAAGACCCGGCAGCACCTGGTGGGAGACGTTAGGCCCCTGCGAGGCCACTTTCTTTCTTTATGTACTTTTTCTCCTTTTTTTTTGTACTTCTTCTCATAATAATAAAGAAAAAGGTCTTTTTTGGCAATTATTGTTCTTCTGATATTGCCGTTCAATCAGTAAAAGAAAAACCCCGTTTCTATTCGAACCGATAGGGATCTGGGTGGTCCCGCGGTTTTATGCGCTAAGTCATGGCCTCGTTTGAGGCAGGCGTTTTGGGCGGTAGGATACAGGGGCACCGCCCGGGGATTTAGCAGCAGGGGAATTCCCTGGTTTTCGTCTGGGGCCCGCGGGCGACCGTGTAGGGCCTGGCAAGGCCTAAAGGCGCATACCTTGTGTCTGTCAGTGGTTTTGCATAGCGTGCATTTTTTTTTAACCGGCCAAAGTTCTAGGGACTATTCGGAAGTCCTTCGGCTCTGATCGGGGTTTGCGTGCTTCGGTTTTTACGGGGCTTTATGCACTCCGGCTTTAGCCAGGGCTTCTAATTCATCGCTAGGTCTAAGCGAGATTCGGAGACTCGTTGCTCGGCCAGTGAGATTCGGAGAATTATGCTCGGCCCAGCGAGGTTCGGAGAATTGTTGCTCGGCCTGGCCGAGGTTCGGAGAATTGTTGCTCGGCCCTGCCGAGGTTCGGAGATTAGTCGCTCGGCCCAGCCGAGGTTCGGAGATTTTGCTCGGCCCAGCCGAGGTTCGGAGATTTATGGCTCGGCCCTGCCGAGGTTCGGAGATTTTTCGCCTGAACAGGTAACTCGGTCGTGCCGAGGATTAGTAAGCAGCATCTGTATCTTTTCGCGATTTTTGGTGATATAACTTGTGGTGATTTATGTCATGAATTATAAAACATTGTGCCGATAAAAATATATGGGAGCGAGCCTGTAGAGGGCGTACCCTACTGGTAGTACTTGCGAAGATTGTCCGAATTCCAGGTCCGAGGGATGAATCTCCCGCTTAGATCTTGCAGCTTGTAGGTCCCGGTCCGACGATCTCCGCTACTTGGTAGGGCCTTCCCAGTTTGGTGCCAGCTTTCCTTGCTCCAGCGGTTTGGAGACAGATGCTTTCCGGAGAACGAGGTCGCCAGGTAAGAAAGCTTTCCCTTTGACTCTGGAGGCGTGGTAGCGGGCCACTCTTTGCTGGTAGGCAGCCATTCTGATCCGAGCTTTCTCTCTGATCTCTTCCACAGGTCGAGGTTGGTGCGAGCTGCTCATCGCTGGCTTCCTCCGAGTAGCTTTCCACCCGCAGAGAAGGGAGCCTATCTCCATGGGGATGACGGCTCTGTGCCGAAAGGCCATCCGGAATGGGGTCTCGCCTGTGGGCACTCTCGGGGTGGTGCGGTAGGCCCATAGGACATGGTGCAACTCGTCTGCCCACCTGCCTCGGGCTCTGGAGAGCCGAGCTTTGATCCCTTGAAGCAGGTTCGGTTGGTTACTTCGGCCGCTCCGTTGGCTGTGGATGCCCGACCGAGGTAAGGCGGTGGTGGATCCCGCTTCCTCAGAATGGCGAACTTGGATTGTCGAATTGCTGCCATTGTCAGTGATTATAGTGCGGGAGGCCGAAGCGGCAGATGATGGACCTCCATACGAAATCCTTGGCCCGTGCTTCGGTTATTTGTAACTGCCTCCGCCTCGACCCATTTGGTGAAGTAATCGATGGCGACGAATAGAAATTTCCGCTGCCCCGTGGCGAGCGGAAACGGGCCGAGGATGTCCATCCCCCACTTGGCAAAGGGCCAAGCGGAGGAATGGGGACCAGGCTGGCGAAGGGGAGCCTCTGAATGCTTGAGTGCCTCTGGCATGGGTCGCAAGCTCGGACAAGGTCGTCTGCATCCTTTGCATGGTCGGCCAATAGTAGCCTTGACGCAGCACCTTGTGGCATAGGGACCGGCTTCCCCAGATGGTTGCCGCAAATCCCCTCATGTACTTCGCGGAGGGCATAATCAGCTTCAGATGGGCGAAGGCATCTGAGCAATGGCATGGAGAAGGACCGCTTGTAGAGCTGGTCGTCGATCAACACATAGTGGGTGGCTTGCAGCTTTAGCCTTCTGGCTTCTCTCCGGTCGGACGGAAGCGACCCTTCTTTGAGGTACTCAGGATGGGGTCGAACCATGATGGCTCGGCCTCAACTTGCATCACTCGGTCGGCTTCGCGACACTGGTCTCTCTAGATCTCAGGTGGAATTTTTGCTCGGTGTCCATAGATTCCGCCGTTGCCAACCGAGACAGCAGGTCGGCACGGGCATTTTCAGATCTAGGAATCTGAATAATCTTCAAATTCGGGGAAATGGAAGAGTAGGCGAACCTCTTGGAGATATCGGATCATGTTCGGTTCCCGGGCCTCAAACTCCCCTCGCACGTGACCGCCACCAGCTGGGAGTCGGTGAAGGCATTCAGTTTCTCCACCTTAAGGCTGCGGGCGATCCGGAGATCCGGCCAGCAGGGCTTCATACTCAGCTTCGTTGTTGGAGGCCGGGAAGGAGAAGCGACGCCATACTCAAAGGTCACCCCCTCCGGACTGGTGAGAACCAAGCCGCACCGGAGCGATGGCGTTGGATGACCCGTCGACATGGAGGAGCCACCGGGCGCCAGATTTTGGTTTCTCGGGGGAGTCGGGGGTGGAGCCGTCTTCTGGGATGGTACACTCGAGGAGGAAATCGGCTAGCACCTGAGCTTTGATGGCCGGCGAGGCTGAAATGGATGTCATGCTCGCTCAGCTCGATGGCCCACTTAGTCATTCTCCCTGATGTCTCCGGGCGATGGACCACCGCCTTGATGGGTTGGTCAGTCAGGACTGTCACAGAATGCGCTTGAAAGTATGGCCGCAACTTCGAACTGAGGTGATCAAGGCCAACACCATCTTCTCAATCCGGCTATACCTTGTCTCCGCGTCACGGAGTAGCTTGCTGACATAATAAATCGGCTTTGGACCTTGTTTCTTCTCTGACCAGCACCGAGCAAACACCTTCGAAACAGCCAGATACAGGAATAGTGTCTCGCCAGGATTTGGACTACTGAGGAGTGGGGAGGAGCCGAGGTACTTCTTGAGATCTTGGAATGATTTTTGGCACTCGGGTCCATTGGAAGTTCTTAGCCGACCGAAGAGTTTTGAAGAAGGGGAGGCATCTTTCGGCTGAGCGCGCCACGAAGCGGTTGAGGGCCGCTATCCTCCCGGTTAGGCGCTGGACTTCTTTAATGGATGCCGGGGGCGCCATCTGTTGAAGAGCTTGGATCTTCTGGGGGTTAGCTTCAATACCCCGCTGGGAGACCATGAAGCCGAGGAATTTCTCGGAGTTAACGCCGAAGGCGCACTTAGTCGGATTGAGCTTCATCTGATACTTGCGGAGTGTTGCAAAGCTCTCCGAGAGGTCCCCGATGTGCTGTGATGCTTCTTTGCTCTTGACCAGCATGTCGTCGACGTATACCTCCATGTTCCGGCCGATTTGTTCTTTGAAGACCTTGTTGACCAGCCTCTGGTAAGTGGCGCCTGCATTTTTAAGACCGAAAGGCATAACTCGGTAACAGTAAGTACCTCGGTCGGTTATGAAGGCGGTCTTTTCTTCATCTTCGGGGCCATCCGAATCTGGTTGTAGCCGGAGTATGCGTCCATGAACGTCAGCATTTGATGACCCGAGGTGGCGTCCACAAGTTGATCAATCCGGGGGAGAGGGAAGCTGTCCTTCGGGCATGCTTTGTTGAGGTCGGTGAAGTCGATGCAAATCCGCCACTTGCCGTTCGACTTCTTCACCATGACGACATTTGACAACCAATTTGGGTAATTTACCTCCGAACGAAGTTCGCCTTGATGAGTTTATCGACCTCCTCTTCAATAGCCCTCTGCCGCTCTGGGGCAAAGCTCTCTTCTTTTGTTTGACGGGCCGGTACATCTCGTTCACGTTAAGGCGGTGGACGAGAACCTCAGGACTGATTCCGGCATGTCGGAGGCGGACCAAGCGAAAACATCGGCGTTGCTTCGGAGGAATTCGATCAGCTCCCGCCGAGGTTCGCCTTTCAGCAGCGACCCGATCTTTATGGTTCGGTCAGGACGAGCCTCGTCCAGCGCACTTCCTCCAGTTCCTCGGCTGGTTCTCCCCGTTGCTCAGCGAAGTCCTCCCGAGCGTCCAGCCCGTCAACTTCCGGCATTCTAGACTAAAGGCTGGTGACGAAGCACTGCCGAGCCATGGTTTGGCTTCCCTGGACAACTCCAACTCCCGCCGGTGGGGAATTTCATAGACAGTGTGGGATGGAGACAACTGCTTTGAGGGACATCAGGCCGGGTCTCCCAAATATTGCGTTGTAGGGCGACCTGAGTTTAGTTACTAGGAAGTCCGTGTGAATGGTGGCCACAAGGGGCCAGGTTCCTGCCCGAACTGTTAAGGTTACGACCCCTTCTGGGACGATAACGTCGCCTGTGAATCCCATTAGGGTGGAATCCACGGCTCGAAGGTTTTCATGAGCAATCTCATCTTGGCAAACACATCGAGGTACAAAACATTCACAGAACTTCCACTGTCAACGAGGATCCGGCTTACATCATAGTCATTTAAATTGAGGGATACAACTAGTGCATCGTCATGGGGGAACTGTATCCCTCGAAGATCGTCGTCGGAGAAGGAGAGCTCGCCGTCCGCGCTTTCTTTGGCGCCGATCCTTCATCATCATTTATGGAGCTCGAACCACCGGCTCCTCATCATGTTGATGTGGCCGATTACAGGCGGATTTGGTGGAGGAGAAGGCTGTTGAAGCTCGGGCTGGCGATCCCCCCCTTGTCCTGGCTCGGGTGCCCTCCTGAACTGGTTCAGTCGGCCCCGTTGGATCAGCCTCTCAATTTCATTTTTCAGCTGCCAGCATTCCTCAGTGTCGTGGCCGTGCTCCCGGTGGTAGCGGCAGTATTTGGCGGGGTCCCTCCGGGTTGGGTTCCCTCGGAGAGGAGCTGGCCGGGGAGCTGGCGCTCTATCTCCATGAGAATTTGTGCCCTGGGTACAGTGAGCGGAGTGTACGGTCGAACCGCCTGGGCGGGCTCCGGGAGCGATTTCTCGGCGGCGGTGGGGGAGCCCTTTGGCGACGAGGCGGACTTGGCCGACGGATGGGTCGGTGCCTGTCGGAACCTTTAGGTTCCTTCTTCTTTGCCAGCTCGGCGCGGGCAACTCTCCGCGACTCTCGACCCTGGCGTATTTGTCTGCCAGGGCCATCATATCGGAGAGGTTTGGGGGTAGCTGACTTCCATCGCCAGGTAGAAGTCGCTCTCCTTCGAAACTCCCCCCGCTAAGGCGGACATAGCCACCTCATGATTAAGGTGGTCCACCTCTAGCATGGCCTTGTTGAAACGGCCAAGGTAGTTTCTCAAGGACTCCCCCTCTCTTGCTTAACTTCGGAGAGGGAGTCGGATCTCCGCCGGTGACGGCGGCTACTGACGAACTGGCCAATAAAAAGATGGCTCAGCTCGTCGAATGAATCAACGGAACCTGGTTTCAAGGCGTTGAAACAGGTTCGGGCAGATCCTCTGAGGGTGGAGGGGAAGGCACGGCAGAGGATTGCGTCGGATGCTCCGTGGAACATCATTATTGACCGGAAGCTGCTGAGATGATCATCCGGGTCAGAAGAGCCATGGTAGGGCTCGACGGCGGGTAGCTTGACATGGGAGGGAATCACTTCCTCCATGATCCTTTTGGAGAAAGGGATGCCCTGCTCCGCCTGGGCTGAGGCGGATGGGCCTGCTTGGCGGCGTCCAGTTCCTGACGCATCTCCCAGATTTGTCGACGGATCTCCTCTTCAGATGTAAGAGGGGGCTGGGCGAGGAGAGCGCAGGGACGGCATCGAATCATGGCGGGAGGACATCGGGGAGAGGGTCGGGCCCGTCGAGATCTGGGGGATCCCTGTTGTAACCGCCTCGCGGGATGGTTTGTCCCCTTTGGGTCGGTGTGGGGGGTCCGCGGCTTCGTGCGGACCAGAGGAGGAGCTGGTCGGAGAGAAAGGAGCTGCGGCCTCCTCATGAAGGCATGGTCCTGGGTCACCGGGATGGCTGGATGGGTGGCTTGGCCTGGTCGACCTGGTCCTGTTTCAGAGGTTGCTCTTCTCCGATTAGCCATTGGAGAGGTTCTACTCAGATCGAGATCCTTGTCTCCTTTTTTTTTCAAGTTTTGATGGGACTTGAGATCCTTCCTCTAGCGCCAATCTGTTGCCGCCGGAATCTGTCCTCCGACTCGGGCGCGGCCGGTCTCCTGATCAGGGCTTCCTCTTGGGCGGACCTGCACAGAAGTCCTCACGCGAGAGGCGTTGGGGGTGGCCCTCCGCGGAAGACCCTCCGACGCTCAAGTCAGCGGTGATCAGCGATCAACATAAAATGGGGAGGAGGATCTCTCTGGGGAGTCCCTCCAAGGGTGGCCAATCGGGAGCTCTAGGGGAGCACGACGAGCAGCGAGAGAGAGTGAGAGAGAGTGAGCCAGGGGCTGTCAGCGCATACCTGAGAGAATTTGGGAATGTTGTATTTATAGGCAATCACCTGGATCTTGAGCGCCTTCTGGAAGGTTCGAAGGTTGTTGGGATTCGAATCAAGCTGTTATGAAGCCGGTGGGATCCGTATCTTGTTTGTTAAAGGATCGATGGCTGGGAGGGCCCCTTGATGGCCTGAGATCTGATGAGTGCGTAGGTCCTAGGCCGTTATTCTAGATCCTGGACCACTCAATATGATTCTTTGTTTGGGATTCTGTTACGATAGGCCCAGGCTCTCCCGCGTCGGGTTCCACGGAGGTGAGTATCGAGTCATGGATTGCTTAGGGAAGCCGAGCCATGGGAAGCTCGGGGGAGGCTGGGCCATGGGAAGCTCGGGGGAGGCCGGGCCATGAGAAGCTCGGAAGGCCGAACTATGGAAGCTCGGGGAAGCCGGGCTACATTAGTTGGCTCGTTCTTCATAGGCGTAACATAGCGGGCGGGGGGACGGGGCTGGTCTTGACCCCTTCGCACGGTTACCAATGCAATGGAATTTTACCCCTCAACAATAATAATTATATCAGGCACCTCTTTGACAGCTTAATCTGAGCCCTTTTATGACTCCTAATAGCAAATAACACTACAAAGCAAATCCCCCTTCTGTTGACTGGATGGCTTCTAATTGATTCATGCTAGGACCTCTCAACTGAAAAACAGACCCAAGCCGAAAAAGCATGGACACAAGAATTACCTTTACTCATTATTGGCCACTTGCTAAGCAAGGCAAGTTGTGATATAGTATTGATGACGTTGTCAAGGATTCAGCTCAGATAATGATGCATTTTGGACTAAGGATGTTTGCATTTCATGGAGGAGAACACTTAAGAAAAGCTTCAAAACAAGATAATTTTCTCAGATTGCATAAATCATTTCTTAAGGCCAGATTCCTTTCAACAAGGCAATATTTTATAAGGCAAATGCTCCACCACCTAGTTAGGGCCCACTAGGTGCCTACCTTAATGTTTGGCATCATGTTATTTGTGTAAGACATCTTCTTTTTGGATTATATTTTTCCCATAGATTTCTCCTTAAGTTTATTAGTTTATTTTAGTTTTACAGTTAGGCTCTGCTTTTGGTGTTGATCCATCTATTAGGCAAAGGAATAACCTAACAAGACATTAGGATCAGCCACATGGTCCATGAAGAGGCGAGCCCAAGGCTCGACTGGCCATTTTTCCTAGGTTTTACATACTGGACCATACTGCTCCATCCTGGGCATAACCATACTCTTCTGGTAGGGAACCGGTAAGGTGCAATGCTTAAAATGGTACCATACAAACTCATTGTAATAGGGTTCTACCGATTTAGCACATTTTACTATGCATCAGTATAGTGGCATACCATACCATGCCATACTATACCACAATGTGCCATACTGTACCATACAAATAAGGTATGATACTGGAGCCTGTACAAAACAGACAAAACCTTGATTAGGAGTCCTTTTTGAGATGTAACAGATGTCCAAATAACATAACCAATATTGAGCATCAAATGGATTGTTAATTAGTTTCATCTTGCAGTGTTATTGAACTTAATTAAGAGAATACCTAAGTGGTTGAATGGCCCACTTTAATTTGATCTGAGTCAGTTGTTACGCCTAGTTTTTTGTTGTCTAAGCCAAAACAGGTGCACATGCTTTGGAATGCATCCTGACAAATTGATTAAATATTCAACATGTTCAGTCGACTTGTATAAAGCATTGTAATACTTTCTACATCTCTTTTCGTTCTCTTTTATGAGCTGATGCATTCTTTTTTCTGGCTTCCCAGACAAGAGGATATGGTTGCTGTCATGGACTCAATCAAGCATCCATTTTTCCATGTCAGTTTTTTGGATTCTTTGGGCACCAACAATAGTGGTATGTCTATGTTTATTTAAACTTGTTACCATGTTATGCAGAATTTTCATGGTGTTTTTTTCTTCATTTTAAATTCTGTATAAGATATATGCTGCATTCTTCAGACTAGCGATCTGAAATAGACAATTTTTTGGAACGTTGTAATGTGGGGGTGAAAGCAAGCATTGTTTGAAATGTTATATTATTTCAACTTACTAAAATATCAGCTTAGACCATGTCATTTGTGTATAGGATCTTATATCCTGAGCTGTTTCCTTTGTTTCTAATAACAATGTGAACTTTGTAAATATTTGGTTCTCTTATCATCATTCACAAAATGTCATGTTCACGGCTTCTGCGATTTCCTTTTTGCTTTTGGATATTGGTATTCTACTTAATTTTGATGATTATTCTTGTGGCACTTGGATTAATTGGGAGAATGAGAAAAACCAAAATGAAGTTCTTAGCATTGTGAAGTCAATTCATCAATTTGTTAAACATGTTAAGATGTTTAGCTTCCAACCAGACAGCATTCTATCATGATTTTGCTGAGTAATATGAAAATCGAAGGGGCTTGATGGCAGGTAACTATCCTGCACCTCTGATTGGTAAGCTATATATTAGGACTTCATGCATAATGTATGTAGCTTTAATATAGCTTGCAGATCTCCAAAGGCCCATCAGAGCCAGCCATCATTGTAGCTGACAACAATCTCAGTAAACTCAGCAACTCATGAAAATCAAGGTCCCTTGAAAAATTATTTTTAGGATTTGATTTGCTTGATCTAAAAATCTTATTGTTCATTTCCCAGGTACTTCGATACTCAGTGACCTGGGAAAGCCAGACTGAAATGGGAAATCTGGAAGACACTTCCATGGACTTTAATTATTAGCTGGGTGGTCGGAGCATCGATTTATACACTCTTGCATATAGTGTTGAGCATAATTACTAATTGCTATCTTAAATAATTCCACATCTATTAGTTGATGAGTGTAAAATATTAAGTCATGGCCTAATCTAATGCATAGAATTGCATGCTTGAGTTAGGATAAAGATTCTAAACTAGGAGTGTTTCAAGTGCAAGGTGAAGAATTTGTTAACTGAAGTTGCAACCAACATTGTCAGAATCTTTGGACCTGCTAACATGAACATTGAAGTTGATTGTCCTAAAATTTGCAAGAGTCAAAAGAAAGAAATTACTCTTATTCATTATTGTATAGAGATAAAGAATAAGCTGCGATGCTAGTCGGATATGGATGTGGGTGTTGAGCATCCAAGTGTCCAGACATATCGACACTGGTACTTTTTAAGAATTAGACATGGTGACACATCTCTATGTTGTATATATTTGTGTTTATGTATTATGTCTACATTAGTTAGCAAGTTAGAGGTATTGCTCTTTTAGTTCACAAAATCGATAAAAGATTTGCTAATTATTATGTTGGACCTGATAACTTTCTTGTAGAATTACCTAAATTGGGTATGTAATGGTGATGACTTAACGATGGGAAGTGTCAAGGAGGGTCGTGAAGTGTTCCAAATGTCCAAGTGTCTGAAATGTCAAAAAAACCCATAATTCAGATTGTCTGGGTAACACTAATGAGCTGTTAATACATATGAGAGCTCCAAAGCTCCAACATCATCATCATTCATGACCAGTAGAATTTTGATCACCAGCCTTGCTTTGACATGGTCTATAGTTTGATGATTTGAGTCCTTGTTTAGTGAGTTTGCTTAAACTTTGTAACATAAAATTCTCATAATTTTTTAAAGATCATTTATACTTCTTAACACTGTCTTCTGTTTAAAACCATGTGCTATCAGTTTAGTCTTTCAGCCATCTCTTAGTTTACTTCTTGCACTCTTTTCATCCACATCTTTGCAAATTTATTTCTCCAAATCTAATCTTAAATGGACTGGAGTTTGGTTAACAGACAAGTATTAAATACTCTTCCTGAAGGCTTACTTGAACCATGGAGTTAACAACATGAAGTACCTTGCTGACCATCGGAAATTCCAAATATGATTCACTAACTAGTGGTTCATGTATGTTAGGGAGTTTCCATGTATGAATGCTTACAGAAGGAATATTTGGAACAAAAAGAAAAAGTTTCCAGTTCATTAGTCTTACTTTTCAGGTTTACTCTATCCAATCAACTTTTCCATTGAAAAATGGGGATTTTTTAGTGATGTTTTTGAATATACTTTAATCGATAGTGCCTTACAATGTTATATAGACTGTCATGCAATTAATAGTGGACCTTCTAACTTATTCAAAATAATCCATATGCTTATGCCCTAATTTTTTTTAGATTATTATAAAAATGATAGCTTAGCATTAACATCAAGTTATGCGAATCCAAGCCTCCAATGGTAGCAATGAACTGTTATACATTAAAGCTCACCATGTTTCCTCATTTTCATTTGAATCAGACAAAGATGGCATCATTTAGTAATTCTGAAGCATATGCTACAGCTTCAAAGATACTGAATTAGGAACATGTGTAACCAGTTTCCATAGTCTCTTGGGTGCTGTTCCATGCCTCAAGTTTGCTAGAATACAAATGATTTGGGCTTTCTTGTAATATCGGTTTTATTCTTGATAAGCTCACAAATTATCAGCCCAAGCCAATAAATCCACTAACTAATCTTCAGTTTTGAAGTTTTTTCAAAATTAGACCAAATACTCTTGGACTGGACTATATTTAAAATTTAAATTCTTAGTTCACTTTTGAGCTGTTTTTGACCATGTTCATCACTTCCTCAAATAAAATAAGAAAGGATACCTATCTGAAATTGCTTTTAGGATGTGAACTCGATAAGCAAGTAATTGAATTATGCATAAATCCTTTCAAAAAGAAAAAAAGAATTCTCATGTCTGTTGACCTTTCGTCAGCTTCAGATATGGTGAAAGGATGCTGTTTTTAACCCATGGAACACAATTTCTGATTATCTATCAACTGGCCCCCATTGTTTGAATTTTTATTGAAACTTCTGTTTTCTTTTATTACACTGACATAGATAAATATTTGTGTAATGAAATTGTGAGACATGCTAAGCAATACTTGTCATCATTTAGAAAAAAATATTTCATTTTTCTAATAAGATATGCTATGGTAACACAATGTTTGCTCATTCAACAATTCATTTTATGTCTCTTACTAAAACTTGTATTTAAAAGTAATTGCAGGGAGAGATGATTCTGCTGAGGTTTGTGGTGCTTAAAGTAGGAAGATATGCATATAACTCCCCATTCAAAGTCAGATAAACTGAACATATTTTAATATGAAGGCTACCTTGTAAAAACATGCAAAGCATTATGAATAGAAAATCTTAAAAAATACATCACTGACCAATGGCATTCAAAATATGAAAGTTATAATCAGTATTTAGTTTGATTAAGTGGTGAGCTTTGCCCCTTGCATCAGAATGGGAACTTGGACTATTCAATGATTTCTTATTTCATTTTCTTGGAATTCGATCTTCCTGATTCCACAAGCATCTCCTTCCTCTCTCAGAGCAATTTAAGACTTACATGATTTAACTGCTTTCCTGCCAATACACATAACCTGATTTCTCTTGGTATGTATGTTGTCCAAGTCACTGGGACTTGGTTTATGCAAGATAAAATATATCAATATGGTCTTGATTCAAAAAACAACCTAGATGCATCAAAAACACAACCTAGGCACATCAGGATGAGGCACTTAAGGATTACTTATGGCCAAAATGAGAACTTCTTTGCTAAAACTTCAAATGAATCCAACAAACTGCAATATTGTCTTTTACATAAATGGAAGGTATAGTGTATCAAATATTCTCATTTTCTGATGCCTTGCCCTTGCTGGATTTTTAATTATGACGAGATGGAAATGAATCAATCATACTCTTTTGGACATAAACCTATCAAGTCATAATATTTTGTTCCTGTTTTCATTTATTGACTTTGCCGTTAAGTATAATGCTCCTCCTGTATAAACAAAGTCTGAAATACTTTATCACTGTTTTTAAGGTTCAATTTCTTGTCTCCATAATAATATATGGATTTGTGTGTGTGTATGTATATGTGTCTGCATGCATGTGTGCGAGCATGTATGTAGAAAATGATTTAGTGATCCAACATAAGTAAAAGACCATCTAAATTGAAAATCCAAACTATTGAAGATGATTTAACTACAAAGAATACATTAAGACAAAAATTCATGTATTTTAGTGTTCTCTAACCTATGCATCAAGTGGATATAAAAATGAATAGTTTTAATAGATGATACTATGTTTTATTATGATCTGTTCATCAAAACCTAGTGAATTTAAATCTACCATGTTATAAGTTGTGGATCATGATATATGAGGTGGACTTTTCAGTTCACATAACCTATCATGCATTTCAGATTTTCTGTATACTACTTAATTAATACCACTTATTCTTTATCCACTTGATGCATATATTAGGGCCCAGAAAAATGCATGGACTGTGGATCATTTGGATATTGTAAATCTTCAACTTCAATAAAGTATCATTGATTTTGAGATTGTTAAATCATTGGGCAAAAATTAATACAAAATATGTAATCAACTCATACATATGAATTTTGCAAAATAGGACAGGAGGAAGCCTGGCTGAAATCAGGTGAATGGGGGACTCGAATGCTTGCCTTTTGATTTCAACTGACCAGATCTGGTGTCAAATCTGGTTGACTGGATCCTACTTTATCTCTTAGTTGACAAGTATCAACAAACATTGACATTCTAACATGTCTTATTTCTAATGCAGATAAATAATAATCTATAAAAATTCTCTATGCAAGAGCATCCCAACATTTTCCAGTCTGCTTGAATCTTTTGGTTTATGCTAAACTCTTACTATGTGAATCGTGTTCATATTTGTGGTGCAACATGTTCGAGAAGGATATTATGCAAGGATGCCCATTCTGATATTACTTCTAGCTTAGAGTAATGGCTAACCACATGAACTAATTCAGAGCTGTCAATTCTGAAGAGGAATGTTTACTAGAAACAGCATCAGCAGCTGCCCAGACTAATATTTCTCCATATTTCTCCTTGGAGTATAAACAGGGTTGATAAGATTCATCACTTAGACCTGGCACTTCTTCCTTCCAATGTGTTTATCACAAGCAACTGAATCAAAACGTCCAGATTAGGATAATTTTATAACTAAATCATCCCAAGATGCTAAATTTTATAGAATTAGATGATCTGGTAATACCGATCTATGCAAAATTTTCTTTAAAAATCCATTTTAGGAGGTTAGTGCAATAACTGCATTCCCAAATTCCATGTAATTGAACAAGTCATGTTGGAAGATGAGTAACCAAAAGACATCCTGCTTGTGCATTTTGTTGAAATTTGTTCTTGTCACATGATATTATCCTGCAGCCTGCTTGACATATTGCTTCATTGCATAATGTTGAAATGAAGAACAAAAAAAGATTGCATCATGAACAGTCATTTGAATAGTTATTAGCCTGTCCATATGCATACAGGTTTGATTTTTATGCATTGAACTCGGTTCCTTTTTTATTTCAGGCAGATGGGAGGGAGGTTCATTTGTCTGGATTATACCCATGTTTCATTGGTGCAAGAATGCTCGGGAGCACTGCTTTTCCTTGGTCCTTTGGTGGGGCATCATCACTTTGCAACGAAGGATACCTAATAACTGCATATGTTGTTGCCGGCATGTCATTGTTAATTGTTTCTTATGATTATCAGGTACTGTGAGTTAGATCTGGAACCAATAACTGAGAACAAAGTTCTATCTAATGCTATACAAACTTATTTTTTCAGTATTTGCTGTCAACAGGAGATTGGTGTTCTGGTAATACTGTTCTGCATCTACAATGCTTGTGCTGGATTCATTTACCTTCACTTGCAAGATTGAGGACAATGTGAGCCACACACTTACATGCTCACTTATTCAGTTTCCATTTAAAGGATTCATTTGTAATTCTCATTCTGCCACTTGAGCAGGTATGTCCCAAATGAACTGCGTGGGGGCATGATGAGCTTCTCATTGGCACCAGCAAATGCAGCATTTTTTTTAGTTCTGCTACAAGTTTGTTCTTTTATCTCTCACCTCTTTAGAAATCTTGATTAGATAGTTGGAGCATCATGATATCTTCATTGAAAGTTTCACAGATCTGATAATGCAAAATATTCTGTTGCCTATAGGGTGGTTATTATCATAACCTTGCAAATTCCACGATTATGGCGCTTGCTGCTCTCGGGCTGTTATCTGCTGCTGGTTGCATTCAGGTACTGAGATGGTGGAGAAAGCAACCGCGCTTAAATTGGCATGAGTCTTGAGTACAAAATACATAATTGGATCAGACCATTAAAGGATAGATGGGCTGCATTTGGATTGTCCTCCTTGCTATTGCTTTTGCTATCCATCACACTATTATGAGTCCCAAGGTATGTTTTGTTCATTGCTAACATTACAAGTTCCAAACGCTTTTAAACTAATGTTAACTATCAGACGCAAAAAAACATGTCATACAAATGAGAGATGAAAGTCACATACAAATGAGAGATGATTATGCATGACTTTCGACAGATGGAAACATCTGCTGTAAAGAGTGCTCATGGGATGATATATAATTGCAGGTTGTGGAGCTCCGGTTTTCACAGGCTGTGCACCAATCCTTGTTTCATGGGCAGATCTGGTTGACATCTGCGTATAATTTTGTATGGAACGGCAATATAATGTCTGTTTGACCATAACAAGGTTTGAAATTCTTTGCCATGAACGCAAGAAAATTATCTTGAGCATTGCTATTACTTTCCCAGATGCTTCAAATCTTTGAGTAATAGGTAACATTTTAAGCATTGCAAGCCAAATTAAAATTCAGTTGCCCTTTAGTTGTTCTCTGTAACCTGCATGAGAGGGACTTGAAGCAATACGTTTTTTATTAAATTAGCTGTTTAGTAGAAAAAAAATCATCAACTATTAGAAATGCTTTATCCTATCCTTCTAACATTATATAGCTTAACATTTTTTTATTCTTAAAGTTGACAAAGAAACTCGAATCACAATCATAGAAATTGACATAGACCGGTGACTTGGGCAACCACGATGGAAAGTAGTAGCATGAGCATATCTAATTGTAGAATGGTCTCTTCTGTGTGGGATATCTTAATTTTGATTCATCATCTGAGTATGCTATGTAATTTTCACATCCATAATATACTCATCCACACCTGGAAATATTATTAAGATATAATCATACCATGATATCTCATTATCATAATATTATCAAGATATTATCTTAATTTGTTTTTTCAAATGGAAGACATGCACCATTAAGATATCCCTGGGCATTTTTAATATTGTAGAAGGTAATTAACAGTGTGATCTTCAATTTAGATGCCTGATAATTATTTCTTAACATAAAGAAGTAGATAGCCTTTGAGAATAGTTCCTCTATATAATATATCAGTAGAGAGATGGACTATTCTCTTTTCAGGAGGAAAAGATTATTTATTTTGCTTAACTTGAATCATCCATTAGAAGATCCATGCTATTCACCTCTTCAGAGGAGAGGTTATCTACTTAGTTGGATATCTAAATCGAAGATCGACATACTTGATTATGTAAGGATATTTATTTCTTCCAAGTTGAAAAATGAATAATCAGCACCCAAATTGAAGATCCATGCTACTCTCATCTCTATTCTAATTTCAAAGATCTACACCCTTGATTATGACTTATACCACTATAATGTTTGAGATATTGAAAATTATGACTGCCACATGAGATCAGGCTCTAATTTAGTTTTTCTTCTTCATTTAGGCTGTTTTTTAGTTTTTCAAAACCTTGATCTGGTTTTAGATCAGACCTTTTTTTTTCTCTTTCTCTCTCTCTCTCTCTCTGAGATCCGTTTCATGGGTCTATGTCAAGTGGCCATGTGGTCTGTTATCAGTTGAGTCCTCTTTTAAACTTAGATTGACACTGTAGGTATTAATCACAGTTATAATAAGGTTCTTACAGCAGGTCAATCACAGTTAAAGGCAAAACTATGTGCCATAATTTTCAAGTATACTGGTTACTTGTAAAGAAATATGGATACCTCCGTTGTGATTTTTGCCCAGAGCTTCCACACCTTAAATTACTTGTAAAGAAAGAGAGACTTGCATGCTGACATGAGGAATGCATGCATGATAGAGACTTAAAAGAGTCATTTGTCTGGTTGGTCAAGTTAGAGAGAACAACAACCAGTGTCTCAAATGAGATCCAACTGCCGTCTTGAATCAAACTTACCCTCTCGCCTACCGCACATGTTGACACCTTGTTAACCTCCATCAGGCGATGATAATCGAATTTTTTTTTAAATAAAATTTTTTTGAAATAATTACAGATTTGAAGAGAAGTTTTAGAATTTAAAAGTTTTAAGATTAGTAAAACTAAAACTGAATACATGGAATACAATTTTAGTGGGAGTAGAAATATAAATGAAAAATAATAAAGATTGCAAGCATACCAAGAAGTAAAAAATTTAGGTATTTGGGATCAATTATCCAGTAAGAAGGTGAAATAGATGAAGATGTGAATATAGAGTTAAAGCAGGATGGATTAAGTGGAGAAATATTTTGAAAGTATTATATGATCGACATATTCTATTAAAATCAAAAGAAAAATTTATAAAATAGCTATTAGGTCAGCTATGCTATATGAATAGAGTGTTGAACAATACTGAAACAATTTGTGAATAAATTAAGTTTACCAGAAATATGTATGTTAAGATGGATAGGTGATAAAACTTTAAAAGATAGAATTAAAAATAAATATATAAGAGAAATGATAGGAGTAGCTTCAATTGAAGATAAAATGAGAGAAAATTGATTACGATAATTTGGACATATACAACGAAAACCTTTAAATGCTTTGGTTAGAAAGAGTGATCTTTTAATGATCCATGGTAAGAATAGAGGTAGAGATAAATCTAAACTAACATGAATAGAAATAATTAAAAAGATATAACTATTTATAATTTGAATATCGACTTAGTCCTGAATATAGCAGAGTGAAGGAAGCAAATTTATGTAGCCGATCCCATGTAGTTGGGAAAAGGCTTAGATTAGTTGAGTTTGAGTTGAGATGAGAATTCTTGGACAAGTCCGTCTTCACATGAAATTCCTTCCATCTTGTGTCATTATCATCATTTATTACGAAATTTCAGTGCATGGTGCTACAAGTCCAGCCACGTAATGTGATTTAGCTATGAGACCTACAAAATTGGTCCCATTTTAATTATAGCCAACAATTACAGAGAAGGTGGTGTATCTATGTTTGCCTTGAGACGTGCCTTTTCCAGGCCTATCGGATCTTCTCCTTTTTCTATATTATTCAATCCAATCCAATACAATCTAATCTAGCTCAACCAAATGGCCATCACGAACCCAACTCATTTATAACAAGAATAAATAAAAAGTTGAAAGCAAATTGCTCACTTCACTGGTGCTTGAATAGTACTATGGTATAATCATAGAGGATCAATGTTTAAACTCTTGAAAAAAAAAATGAAGGAAGACATATTTAGATTTTCAATAATCCAAATGTAATCATAACTTGGACAAGTCAACTTGTGATTCATTATAAAATAATTTATGTAATACAAATTATAAATAATACTATATAATTATTAATAATATATAAAAAATGGGATCTTAATTAGTTGAGATAGTAAAGCCTCTCATGTAACACGAGTCTAGTATTATATAATATTAAATAGATTTAATATAACATCTAGTGAATTTATAAAAATATAACAACTTTTTATAAGTTAGTTCTTTTGAAAAGTTCTACAAGTAGATTGGGTTGGATCTATACAGGTGCAACCTAAATCTATTTCATATTTGAATCAAGTTAAAATCAAACCTAAATCTAACCCAACTCCATTTGGGACATTGGATGGGGTGGAGCATTAATTTTATTAATCCATCGGATTAATTTATTGTGTCAAATGGGGTTAACAATAATTTTAACAAAAAAAATAAAAATAAACATATATAACTTGTTTACAAATTATACCATAAACATAAAATAAAAATATGCAATATATCAACATTACCAAAAACATATTCTATATAAGATTTGTTTGATAATTATATAACATAAATCATGGACAAACTGTATGATAAAAGAAAAAAAAAGTCTTATCCAAGGAAAAAATCTAAAATATCATGCTAGTTTGAAACTGATACACGCCAGTTCAGGATTGGATTGGAAATTTAGTGATCCAAATCCAATCCATATATGGGATTGGTTCTGTTTTTGAATCTGAGCCTAGTCTGGAAAAATTCAGTTTTGGTTGAATTAGATTGATTTCAAAATAATTTCAAATTGAAAGCTAGTTAATTCAATCCATGTGCAGCCCTACATTTATACTTTGTGGACTTTGATCATTGGTTGAACTACAAACTCAGCCTAATAAATGAGTTGGATAGCCATGTTTTGGGGTGGAATCGTGCACCTGGATTTGAGCAATGCAACAGTTGATCTAAGTAGAAATCCTACGGATCCAATCCATAGATCAGAAAGTTGTAAAACTGAGGTGGTTTATGCATTGAGTTTCTAAGAGGAATTTGTCCACTAAAGTTCAAAGATCTCAAGAACAAAATATTCTGATATTTCTTGAATTTAAGTTTTAATTAGATTTTCCTATTATATATGCACAACAGGCCATCTCGATCTTATCATGGTTAAATTTTCCTCTTCCATTGGCACACCTAAAAATCAGTCTGGCATTAGAGAGGACCATCATTATTTGGTCATAGTCCAAGTGGTCATATCAAAATCCTGATATCATTAAATGAGGCGAAGTTTATAGGTGGGCTTGTGCATATATAACAAGAAGCTTTTGCAGGACACATGGCATAAACCGTCTAAAGTTTCCTCCCTGCAAAGCTTGCTCAATCCGAAAGAGGGTGTTTGCCTCTCACCTACAAATTTGGGCTCTTGAATGCAGGAGAGAGCCAGAAAGTATAATAAGATAATTAGTTAGATGGCACATCAACTTTTGAGCTGTTGATAAACGTTCTGTCCGTTTTCTGAGTTGAGGTGGCTGGTATGGTATATACTCTCTCAATCATCTTGGCATGGAATCCATGGATATATGATTCATTTTAAGTGAGAGATGTACTATAGGTTAAGGTTCAGAGGCAAAGTTTCACATTAATAATAATACATCATTTATAAACACAGATATTTATGTTTAGATACATGAAATTAATGTACGAGAGCAAAGATGAATATTGTGATCCCTCTCTAATGTTTTCCTTTTCTTTTTCTTTACTATACGCTAGTGTTTGCAGCCATGCATGGAAAGACAGTAACTGAAAGCTTTCACTGGATGCTATCAACTTTTTTACGTTAAAAACTGAGCACAGTTCCCATGGGTTAATTTGGCATTATGATATATTAGATACATGGCATTATGTCAGAGAGAAAAAAAAAATGCGAGTGTTATGAGAAGTGGGTGACATATGCCTGTAGCATTAAGTATCAGTGGAAGGGGCCCTGGTGCCTCGATCGTTCTCTCCTGAAAGTATACTCCAACAACCTGAAGCTAAGACTAAATCTTTCAACATTCCATCATTGGTGTAGTGGCACAATTATATGCCAACCTTTTAGAAGTGTCTTAAATATTTCGTACGATTTCAGTGGTGAGGGTTTATTGGGTCTCCAAGCACCGAGGACCTAGCTTTTTTCTCTCCAAAGGATCAAGCTGTGATAGATTTTAGATGTAGTTGCCATTGTTGTTTGATCTTGATCAAAGAAGCGATGTCATGGTTCTTCAAGTCTAGCATGCATTTCCTTCGTCATGAGATATATTCTACTCGTTAACAATGTCAGATTTGAGGGATGTTGCATCTACACAACCATGTATAGATATACAGAAGCTAGCCTGCACAATTAATGTATAGATAAGATAGATATAAACTTCCCTCTATTTTTGTTGTCATGTTAGCGAGGCCACAAAGAAAGGGCAGCGGAAATAAAGTCAGCTTTCACTACAGGTAAAATACTTTTAATGAAGAAAAATTTAATCATTAAAACTTAATATCCATCATGAATAAGAATTAACGACAATAAAAAACCATCATTCCTCATCGTTAAAGTTAACAATCATATACACTTAACTTGTTGTTAAAATTTCACTATTAATGACTGAATTATAAGTTATAACCATGGAAGAACAACCAAAAAAAAAAAGACATTAATGACTAATAAAGTTGTCATTAGTAAATTCAAAGCTACTGACGATGAAAAATTTTGTTGCTATTGATATATGAATTGTAGTGATGCAAAGTGCTTCCGCAACCACTTCCACTATCAGTAATAATTTAATAATGGATTTATTTAACATTAATAAGTTAAATAAATTTAAATAGCAACCAAATCTTAATGCTGTTGATTATTTGATTAAGACTATTAACATTCACTCAAATACAATCATTCAAGTACAAATGTTCTCATTCTATCAAGAAATACAATTTTCACTAAAATATTCATAAAATTAGTAATTATTGAATCCAAAATAAAAGTCTCCAACTCTCCAACTTTAGTAACTTGCAAAAAGAGAAACCCATAAAGAATTAGAACAATATTAAAAAATAATAAAAATTTTCAGCAGAATCTTTCCTAAAAATTGATTATCTCGATTTGGGTACATTTAGATAGATATCACAAAATTTAAAAAAATTGGGCTACATGCCCTCCACACAACATAAATTGAGTCATTTCACAATGATAGGCAATTAATAAGTTCAACTATGCTTGCTTACCAATTTTGTTAAAAACCGATATAGATAAGAAAAGCTAATCTTATTAATATTAGATCATGCTAGTTACATTGTATAGAACTTTTACTATGGTTGTAGAAATGGTTACGAAGTGATGCCAATTCATGCTCTATGGGGGGGGGGGGGGGGGGGGGGGGAGAAATTGCCATATAAGAATGAATAGTTTTGTCATATGAGGGGAGGTTTATAGGAGAAGAGAATTTATTCATCATTTAAGGACATTACTTTACCAAAGGAGTTTGGGATCATGAAGTTAAATCCGTTTGAAGTCTTAATTCACATTGTCACTATTCATTAGTGCTTCTTAGCATGACTAATTTTAACAAAATATTTTACTATATATTCATTATGATCCTAAATAGTCTAGAGTGAGGAATAATAGTCCTCTATATTTTTATCTCCTTGTAGCCCAAAGATATCTTTGAGACAAATTAGAGATCTTGTTCATATTGTTTTTTTTTAGAATACCTTCATCTAATAGCCTTTGATAACATGTAAGTTAAGTTTCGAGAGAAAGAGTAGAAGAGAGAGAAAAAATGTTGAGAGAGATATGTTGTGCAACATATAACTTTTAGGCTCCTAAATTCAAAGAGTCTAACTGATTTTCAACTTTTAAAGATACTGCATTTATTAAAGAATAAAAAGTTTCAAGATATAAGTGTACTTATTAAGTTTCAGTTATGTGCAAAATAAAAATATGTTATATAAAGTTTCAAAATATACTTTAAATTTGAGCTATTACTAAGAAGATATCGAGCATGCATGCATTCCTGCCTCTTCTTCTAAATTTTAATATGATCTAATTTACCAAGCTAGCATTACCCATAACTTAAACTCTAGAACATAGATTATATAGAGCGAGCTAATCATTGGATATTTCTATGCTATAAATCAAATGAAACATGATATCATATATGAGAAAAAGTAAAACAAATAAAAATGATGAAATTTGATTACTGATTATTCTGATTGCCATTCAATTGATGCATAATTATATATTTGATAGCCTACATTTTAGTTTCATTGCATCCACATGCATGCTAAGGGATTGGTTTTCTTGTTGAGTTTTATGAAGTTTAGCCTTAAGTTGTGCCCTTGAAGGTTGTGGTCCTTTCAACTCTTTCAGCTTTATCCTATCTCCATAACCAATTACTCTATGTTGGTCCTTTTAAGTCCTTACATAATTACGACGTTGTGGTCTGAAGCATCTTTCAATTATTTCTATGTTGGGTAGAGATAGCTCTGCTTGCATGACCTCAACGATTTCATTCTACAAGATATAGCCAAAATTAATATTAGGGATATAGAAGAGCCTAGAAATAAATACAATGCATGTTAAGATTATTGACACATATATTTCTCAACAATTTTAGGTTTAGCAAATTTGTTGCCCTTGTTGTGAGTCTCATAAAAGATCATTGCTATGTCTAATGGATGACCATCTTTGCCTCCCTTTACAATAATATGAATTTGTTAAACATGTCATTAAATAGGAAGACAAAAAGTAAAAAAAATTCTTTTACTTAGGAAAAGGCTTTAGATGAGTTCAGTTACTAGTTTATATATAACATCTTTGGCAAACATGCTACCATTATGGGGATGCATCGACACATTAGCACTATTTTTGGCATTTTACTTCCTTACCATCTTTATTAACATATTAGAGAAACTTCAAATGATCATTTTGTCATAACTAATTTTTTAAAAATAATGATCATGAAATGATCAAATATTACCTGATACTTTTCACTTAAGAAATGCTCCTTAATTAGCCACTCCTAAACCCTTCGATCCATTCCTTCTCAAGACCTCTTGTAAAGTCTTATGAGGCTTTACAAACTTCCTTTACAACTTTGCCCTCCACTTATTTCACAACTCTTTCATATGCTCGAGGGTTTCATCACAATAAAGATCCATGCGATCACTTGTAAATTTATCCTATAATGGATTTAAAGCTTCATCACTAATGACTAATTTTGTAATGATATGTAATCTTACTTCTAAAGTATAAAAACAATGATGCCAAAGAAAATTTAGAATGCTAATGCTTTTAAAAATGTAATGTTTACTATAACTATTGCCCACATATAGTTCTTCTCTTGTTCATCAATTTTCTTCCATTAATAGACACATAATGGATAAATATTGTAGTCTTGTACAATTCTACCCAAGTGCCTTGTAAATGCATTCTTATTCTTTGTGGTGGCACAATTATTATAGAATATTACTGGAAGCTTCTCTTCACTTTTTAGCCTCGCAACATCCTTACACTTATTCCAACCACATCCTTTTCTTTTCTTTTCAGGCAGGTAAATTCTACATAAATAATAGAAATTAGATATAGTAATACATATAATAACAAATTGAACAAGAACAAACATACAAAAAATAAAAAACACAAACAAAAACCTACACCATTTTCTCTTGATTCATGAGACAAGGGCAAAACATCTGTAGCATGAATCTCTATCTGGACTCAAACCCTCCTTGAGATAAGAGAATGTGATTGGATTATAGAATTAGAGCACTTGTATCTAATATCGCATCATTCATGGTATCGATGGTATTATTCTATGCACATGATCCTATAAAAATAATGATTTTAACTCCTATCCATGTCCTCTGCCCAATGCACTTAGTACCAAAATATATGCTTGCTAGACCTAGAAGCAGAAACCTTCCCTTTTTCTAATATTTTTATTGCATTTTTCTTATTGCATATGATAAAATAAAAAATACAAATAAAAAGATAAAGTAAAAAAATATAATAGAAATTTTTGTATTGATGGTAAAATTTTATTCTAAGTTAAATCCTAATGGCAGAGAATGATACTTAAATAAATACAGAGTCAAAAATGTATAAGAGTCATAAGATACCATATTACAAAGTCATTATGTTTTCATCACTAATATGTTCTCATTTTCTTCTTTTGTATGTAGTTATGGTAAATATCATTGGCTCCATATCTATCATTCCAATTAATTTGGTTGTCCAAATCTGATTAATTAATTGCAACAAATTCATAATTGAATGATTTACTCGGTTGATATGCTTCACTTGCTTGCTTTAGATCTTTGGGATCATCATCTAGCTCCTAAGGTATGTTATATGAGTCACGGTGTTGAATCTTAGCACAATATATCAACCTTTGTTAATAGTATCAATGACATAAAATACTTGTGAAGTTTGATTGGCTAATATAAAGGGCTTATCTGTTTTCAAAATCTATTGGGGATTAACACTAACAAATCCATATTCATCCATTTTGACTCATTGCTTTTTGTCATAGACATCCCACCAATTACAATGAAACAACACCACTCGCCTTCCTTCAAGATACTATAACTCAACAACTCGATCAATATCTCATAGTATTCTATACTTTCAACTTCAGTACCAATCTCACCGATTGTAGCTACCTAATATTTTGTGTCCTTAAATGTTTGCTATGATCTTCTGTATGAAACTTATACCCATTGATAATATAGCCATTAAAGCATGTCACATATTGGGTTTGCTCATGTGTTAATGGGAGCAACTCTTTCATTATGTCTTCACTATCTTGCTTATATCATTGCATAATCTACCATAGTTTAAGTTACAATAAGTATCATCAACATACTTGAAAATATGTTAGATGTAGATCAAAAAATTTCAATTACAAAAGTGCACTTACTTTGGTCCTAAACCACCTAATGAACTTTCTATTCCATTCCTCATCTGACATTTGCAGTGTACTATTTGCAAGGATTCAAGAAAAGTCTTTGCATGCATAATACATAAATTAGTTTTAAATATTTTTTTGTGAGGTAAAAGGAAAAGGAGTGAGGCTGGATGCTATACTTGAGAAATGATTGAACTTCATCATAATTCTTTAAAATATAAATATAAGCTTTCTCCAACTCTATGTCAAGGTCATGTGTGGAGTCAACTTCTAATGCTTGCCCAACTTGAGAGAAAATAGATACACTTCCAATGGATTTATTAGCACTGGTATCATCATTTTGTTCAAGGTGACTGAATTTTATCTCGATGCCACGTAAGGATTTTGAGCAAAGTGTTATACACCCATTTGCAATATAGCTCTCTGCAATTGAATCCTTTGGCTGAGCTCTCTTGCAGATGCAAAACTTTGATGTGTATAAATCTTACTCAGAAGGATATATCCATCGATATTGGATAGGTTCGCCAATCTTATCCTTATTGGCTAGATGAATGGATAAATCCAACATACTATAAAAAGAAAGGTGGAAAGATTTTCTCTAACTTGCAAAGGGTTATCGGAATTTGGGCTTCAAGTTGCTCTAATTCATCCACCTTTAATATCTTGGAACCTAATACTTTGAAAAATAGAGATAATTTGATAAGTGGTTCACAAATTATTTTGAGAAGAAGACCATGTATTGCAAGAGAAAATAGGCATTGCAGAAGAATATGATGAACATGACTCTTGCTTAAATTTTTTTACTCTTTAAGGTTGTCAGAAATGAGAAATTGGATGAAAACCTATCGAGAACTTTGTGCTACTTTATAAATAGGTAGAATATATGCTTCTATTATGGAGATAACATGTAAGATGTTGACGAGAAAATAATTTTATCACCATTTTGTATTAGGTGTAATTCTGACCTTATTTCATTGCTTTCAAGTCAATACAAGTTTTAATTATATCCTTGATTTTTCCTTTAATGTTCATGACATATGTTTTTTTTTAATGTGCATTACATCCAAATTATGCCGCAATAATAGTGTCTACCAATATCAAAGATGAAAAAATATGCTCTTCTTGTTCCAATGTCTCCCTTGCTATCATGTGATATTTTTACTTTCTTATGAGCAGTCTTGGTTAAGAAAATTCTTTCAAGGTTTTCACCCGATCAAGGATATCATCCCTAGATAATGAATTTAGTGGTAAACCTCGTTCCTTAGTACAATCAAATAAAGCTTTATTATTTCACCATTTCAAATAATGACTTTAGTGGTAGATAATTGATGATGCCCGATATAACATTGTTTATCACTATTAACTAACCTAGTGGAAAAAGTGCTTTTATTGCAATAAGGACAAGCCAATTTTCCTTTAGTACTTATCTAGACAAGATTCCATAGTAGAAAAATCGTTAATTGTCTGTAATAAAGCTGTATGCAACTTTAAGTTTTGATGCACATAAGCATCAAGTGTTTCAACACAAAAATCACATAACTCCTTTAATTCTTCTACCAAAGGTTGAGAATAGAAATCAATTACGTCTCCAAAACCCTCTAGACCTGGAATGACCATTGATAAAATAAAACTGGATTGCTTCATGCATATCTAAGATAATATATTATATGGAATAAGCAGTACATACCATATGCTATGTGGAGTTTTTGAATTATCAAAGGGCTGGAAACCACCATTGGCAAGATCAAGTCTCACATTATGGGACTCTAATGCAAAAGTTCTATAAACTTCACCAAAATGTTTTCATGATCTTGAATTAATTGGATGCCTTATTACTCCATCATTGACTCTTTTGTTACGAAAGAAGGTTGCCATTTCCTTTGAACATGGTTTCTCCATTTCTTTTATCATCCTTCCATCTAGAAATACCACATAATCTACATCAGATTCTTCATTCTCTTTCTAAAATAAAATACAATTTACACATGTATCAATCTTTTTGCAAGAGAGGCCATGATCCCAAATAATCTTCTTTGCCTCATAATATGAATGTGGCAAAGTTGATTCTTAGGATAGTATTTCTTTTTTAAGAATTGCAGCAACATAGTAAATGACTCATTATTCTACCATCCTAAGTTGTTGATATAAAGCAATCTAACTAACACCAATTTTTTTAGCACCTCAAACTTTTGTACATTGGTTGCTCAGGATCTTTTAACAACCTATAGAATTTTGAGCTTCATCATTTGGTACATTATGGCTAGAGGATCTAGTATCAGCACACTGTCTATCCATATCACTAACATTATAATATAAATCACTTATAAGTTTTAACATCTTATCATCACTCTCACCTTCCTCTGATTCCTCATCAGCTTCACCATCAGAGTCAAATCGAGGCTCACTTCAAATAATTTGAATTATTCCATAGACCTTCAAATATATGTCAACTGGTTCATAGTTTCTTGAATAATTGTTATTGCATCTAATAGACGAACATTAGATATCCTGATTTATTCTGATCCTTTTAAAAGCATTATCCAAGAATTGGTTAACCCCTACTACATAAGATTTGTCATGTCGATCAATAATAAGATCCATCCACTTACTAGGTACCATTTTCTTAATAAAGGAGAAAAAATCCCAACATTACCTAAACATAGGATACTTTTATTAACAATATCTCAATATAAGTATAAAAATAGGATTCACCTAATCACAGAAGCAACATGAAGTGAAGATGCTTGGCATACTTTGCATAGCTGCATATCAAGCACTAGCAAGCACTTGATATTGTGACATTGTGGCTCACTAATAAGGTACTAGCATGGTACATAATGTGGGATATGTGTTGACTAGCATTCAATTAACATAATTTGGCTCCTATATGGCTTGATGATTTAGGCCTAAAGCATAGGAGGGCAAGATAATGTAAAGAGTAATAAATACACAAACCGAGGTTTTCTCGATGCATTTAAACCTTATAGTTTCATTTTGATATTTCAATAGAATTAAATAGTTAAGTAGAAGTCTTGCAGAGCAAATTTATCCTGATTAACCACTCTTACTTTTCTTCCATATAGAAAGTCAACCATCTAATTGTAGGCAATATATCCAAGTAGCAATAAAAAATCTAAAATAAGATATTATGATTCTAAAAATATTTTCATGTTATTTCTAATAGTCCTCCAAAGCTTGAAAGTAAGAGGACACTAAGGAATAGAAATTCTATTCATGAGAATTGTATTAATCTGAAGGTTTACTAGTAATGTTGCATTACTTAGCTAAACGACAATAGTAGGCATCCTTGTTCTTGTAATAATTAAAATAAATTAGAAATAGTGCTAGAAGAAATAGAAAAATTGGATACTGATTTTTGTTGGGGACACACTACGATGTCTTTATATGAATAATGAAGCTATGCTTTAAGCAAAAAGCCAAGCATAAGATAAAGGTTCACTTGGACGTGCCATAGGTGAGAATAATTAAAATTCTAGCATCCAAAGATCATGCTATTCATAAGGCTATAAATGAGCACCTAAATTGAAATACAAATAGATATCACATATTTGATAATCTCACCAATCAAGTTATAAGAAACACAATAAAGCATAATAATTAAAGTAGAAGAAAACATGATAAAGTTTTTTGTGGCTTTGGATTTTTTTTTGGTGTGTCCACGCTATAAAAAGTGACTATACCAAGCTCTCAAGAAATTGATACTTAAACCTAGTGAATAAAGAAGTCATGTCCATCATAAATATAACAAGAAAGTAACTACTACAAAATATAAAAGGAAATTTAAAGCAATAGAGTGCAAAATTGTAAATGAGAAAATAATAGAGGTGCAAGCAAATAGAAAGAGATGCATTGAGAATTAGCTTCATCATGAATTAAGAAATACATACGGCACAGAGATTTATAAATTCAGCTAACAATCCTTTATCTAAGGACATTTTCTTTGTCTTTTGATAATCATTAATAGACAAAGTTTTAATATAATAAGAACACAAGAACTAATATATAATTGACTCTTCACCTAATACTAATTTAATCAAAACTATTTATCTTCTATCCTCTTAATATCTATAATTTCATTTTTAGACTCTTATCTATAATAATTCTTACTTAATTTTTATTCCTATGTTTACCTATATACTATAATTTAAAAATATCAACCCTTTTTACATTTTTTTCTTATCCACTTAGTCTCTTACAAGCAAGCTATATTAATTCTTCTTCTAATCATTATATTTATTTTTTTTAATTTTTTTATTAATGACCCTATATTTCAACTTATTAAAATATATTTTTTGATTAGCTTCTTTACATACAACTATATATCAAAATTTGAGAACCCTTGCTTACTTTCTACGGCATCCAGACATTGATGTGATACATTACTTCTAGGGACCATCTTAGCTACTCTTACAAAACTTTCTACTATACTTAAGGTCCGATGTAGCAGGTCACTTTCAAGGATTGTCCTAGCCTCAATAGTTTTCTTATTAGATTCATATTCATAGAGTGTAATGATAGTTTTACATTGGCTATCAACCTACTATAACCCTTCTCCTTTATCTTAGTTTAGGACTAGCTATGCATAAAACTTTAAAGTTAGGCATAGTTAATATTACTATAATAGCATATTATAATATTATAGAATTAGATAATAATATATTAATTTATTAATATATCATAATCAATTATTAAATATTAGTATCATAATATATTTAATAATTTTACATTATAATCATTATTATATTAGAGTATTATTATATTTCTTATAGTATGCTATAATATTATTATAATATGATATTATGATATTATATATTCTTAAAATAATTTATAAATCAAGAATAATATATAATAATATTTTTTAATATGTTAGATAGCTAAAAGTATCATGCAACATCTTTTATTATTTTTATTGTAAAAGTACTTTCTTAGTTTGGTTATAAATAAATATTAATGTTTAATAATATTTTAAAATATAGTTATGAAATGGCAAGTAACTTTTTCTAAAAATTCTATTTTTAATGCTTCATTGCTAAAAAAATCATTTCTAAAAGTTCTACCAATAGCTCGACCAAACTGAGCCTTAGTCTTGATTCAAGTTGTGGCTATTTGGGTGTCAGGCTAGAGTTGGCTTTAAGTTAGGATCAATCTTGGGCTAAACCTTAAAAATTTTTGAGCTTTATTCTGACTAAGAGTCCAACAATTTTTCTAAGTTTAACTCAGGTACAAGAAAAGCGTTTAAGCCCTATCTTCACCGTTTTCTTCAAAAACATCTAAATAAAAGCTCAACCATTATATATCTTATAACTAAATGCTAAAGCAATTGAGGATGGGTACATGGTTTCATATTCTTTTTGATAGATGGAAGGGATTAAGGGTGCGAATAGTTCAATATAATTGGTGGAGGGATGTCACTGCGCACTACAAAGTTACCATGGTGGGGATATAGGTTCTAAAAGTGTTTTGATGCAAATTCTGAAAGTGAGAGGATATACCGGGTCATTTAAAATAAAGGTGTAGCGATGGAATATATATATATATATATATATTATATATATATATATATATATATATATATATATATATATATATATATATAATTCTTAATTAATGGAGATGAGGGATAGTGTGAAGAAAAATGAAAATGATATGAAACAAAAATATAAAATATTATTCATTAACAAATAGTATACATAGTGGATAGCTATGCAAAAGAACATAAAGTATCAATATTTCCTAATAATTCTCCCTAAATATAGATTATCTTTAGTCCATCTAGAACGAATAAAGGTTTAGCAAGAATTAGTGCTCAAGTTAAAGATGAGATAGAGCATCTTAATCCACCTCTAGGTCAGTTTGCAAATAAATTGAAGCTAAATGTGCCAACCACAGTGGCCAATAATAAGAATGGGAGGAAAGTGACTTTTGAAATAGGTGATTATACGTGTGTCATCCTCACTAAGGATTATTAACTTTCTAATGGCAACAACAAGCTAAGTGAACAAAAAATGGCTAGGGCAATGTGAAGTCCTTAAGAAAATCAACAATTATATTACTAATTAATCCCTTTTCAAGTCATTTTAGACATTAGATATTGTTATTATCAAATGTTAATTCCATATAAACATTTAGTTAATTAGAATGAGTGTTGGAATGGAATGACAATTTCAATTCTTGTCTCATTCCAATATTTGTTATGAAAATTAAAAAATAAAAGAATCAAGAATCATGATTCTTTCTTTTCAAAAGAACGGTAATTTCACTCACATAGGAAAAGAGTAGTCATTTCTATATAGAAATAAAAGTTTTTTTGGGCAATAAACTAATTAACAATATTTATAATATGTAACCAATGGTATATTTCATATGAAGTAATTATCGATGATTATGATATAAAATAAAACAAATAATTTAGTAAATATATAATTTAAAATATTATTTTACTCAAAAAGTGAAAATTTGCATTAGCATGCATTGCTATCATATTAACTATATAAAGGTTTTGCTATACATCATATACTAATAGATGTACATTGTGCAATGCATATTGAAGTAAAACAAAAATAAAAATAGAAGTTATTAAATAGTACCAAATAGAAAAGATTAAAATATATTAGATAATATTAAAAATTATTTTAAATAAAAATAATTAATATAAAAATAAGAAAATAATATCTAATAAATAAACCTAAAAAATTATTAGCAAAATTAAAATTTTTGATCATGTTATTGTACATAACTCATTCAATTATATATTTGAATTCAAGTGCTATTCCTATTTCTTGCATTCATTCATCACATCCAAACAATGAAGAAAATTGCAATTTTGATTGATCCTTGCCTTTCATTCTCATTCTATTTCAATTTTTGTTTTCATCCTTTTTCATTCCTAGGAATTAAAATCAGTGTTGTTGCTGCTGATTTTTGTTCTCCGGCTTGGGAATGATGCACATCGGGATCCGGATAGCTCTCTTTCGTCCGGATAGACATGCAAGATAGCCCTTACGTAGAAATTACAGGGAGTGATCTCTGCGAAAGACCCTTTGACGTTCAAATTAGTAAAATCCTCAGCAAGTAGATGAGAGGAGAAGGTTGTTGCCGAAGGATGTTCCAGAGAAGGTTTCTAGAGAGCAATGGCATCTGCTTAGATTGTGAGGGCTTAAAATTGCCTTCGAGATGCATATTTAGAGGGTCTTGGAACTTTGTACTTATGCGCTGCCGAGATGGTAAGCATTTACTTGATTTTTTGGGTGCATTTTAGAGAGTTGGCATTCGATAAGGCCGAAATCCCATTAGTTATGAAAATTGGCGGTTGATGAAGTTGACAGATGCTTTATTGAAAATTTGAAATCCTATTGATCATGGATGGAGTGCTGTATTTGGCTCCTATTTCTGTTTTGGAAAGCTTACTCCGAAATCCTTGCGATTGGAGTGGTTCATCCTCTGAGATATCCGGCATAGTTTGAAGCAGTAATGACACTTACGTTGAGGGGATGAAGATCGACCTTGCCGAGGTATGGGATGGCTCAGCCCTGCCGAGGTTCGGAGATAGCTCGGCCCTGCTGAGGTATGAAGATAGATCGGCTTTGCCGAGGTATGGAGATGGCTCACTATAAGAAAAGAACAAAATAGCGACAGAATTTAGCAACAGATCCATATTTGTTGCAAATAGCTTTAGATTTGCGACGGATCAATGAGTAAAAATAATAGAAAATTTAGCGATATAGCGACGAAAATTTTGGTCACTACTGATATTATTTCATATATAAAATAGCGACGAAAATTTTCTGTCACTACATATTAGAGACGGATATAGCGACGAAAATTTTTCATTGCTAAATCTATTTATTATATATATAAAATTAGCAACAAAAATTTTTGTAGCTAATAATATTTATTTCATTTATAAAATATAGTGACAAAAAGTTCCATCGCTAAATATTAGAGACGGATATAGCGACGAAAATTATACATCGCTAAATCTATTTATTTTATATATAAAACATAGCGACAAAAATTTTTCATGACTAAATCTATTTATTTTATATATAAACATAGCGACGAAAATTTTTCGTCGCTAAATATATTATTTCATATATAAAATTAGCGACGAAAATTTTTGTCGCTAAACATATTTATTTTATACATAAAACATAGCGATGGAACATTTTTGTCGCTATATTTACTTAATCGGACATGTTTCTCTGAAAATCCTTAGCGACGGAAATTTCCGTCGCTAATGAATGTTTCAAGCAACAGAAAAATGGATGGTGCTATATTCACTTACTTTAGCGACCGAAATTTCCGTCGCCAATGAACATTTCAATATAAAACCGAGCGACGAAAAAAGTTCTATCGCTATACTCACTTAATCAGACATCTTCTGAAATCCCTTAGCGACCGAAATTTTCGTCGCTAATGAACGTTTCAAAATAAAACTAGCGACGAAAAATGTTCTTTCGCTATATTCACTTAATCTTAGTTAGGGCATCTTCATCCGAAAACCCTTGGCCTTCTTTCTTTGCACCGCCGCACTTTTCTTCCCATCGCCAGATATCTCCCATATCTCCTTTCTTCGATCTTCGCTCCATCCCCCTCCTCTCAGCTTCGTTACGCCCAATTTCCGCCAGCGATCGAAGTCGCAGAAGGCTTTGACCTGAGAGCCTTGCGTGCCTCGCGGGACTCTGTTTTCTTTTCTCCTTCCTTCATGCCTTCCTCCTCCTCCTTCCCCTTCTTTTGTTCCTAAGCCGGAGGCGGAGCCCTGCTCTTCCAGAGCCACGGCCACCATCGCTGGATCAACAGGAGAACCCTGCTGACACTTTGAGTAAGTGGAGAGCATCTGGTAGTAAACCACAACGAGTTTCAGAGCATGTTTGAGATAGTTGGCAAAAAAAATGGTCCACTCCTGAGTTCAAGCAGCGGTCTACTGTTGCCTCTAAGAACAGACTTAGTGAGACGGGCGGCTTAGGTTCAGGTCCCTCACAACATACAGGGGGTTCTATATCCATGGTGGAGCGCAGCGTGCGGATGATATATTGATCAAAATAACTTCATTTGAATTTGCGATTTAATTATATAATAAGGCTATATAATGTATGCTAATGTCTTTGTTTTTATTTACTTATGTATTAGTCTTGTAATTTTGTAGTTAATATGTTTTCCTTAATTTTTTCCTATGATCAGGCAAAAGAGTTAGGATGCCAACCAAATCCAATAGAACTTTTTGAGGCAAGACACACTAGAAAGATTGCCTCAGGAATTGAGTATGTGGACCAGCGGTCTAAGGCTGTTGTAGTAAGTATTTTTTAAACTAAATAATTCTTCATATTTCAAAATTTGTTTGTTTGCTTTTTCGATTAATCTAATGCAATTTATACTTTTTCTTGTTAAAATTTGTATTGTAGGAAAAAGTGCAGACCCTTAGAGAGATTGCTTCTCAGCCAGCGGAGGATTCTAATGCGCCATGTGAGCCAGATTTGAGGGAGTTATGCCACAAAAAGGGGTGTGTATACGGGATGAGCATTAAGGCATCACATTTCTACACTGGTACCTCCTTTCACTCTACTGCCACATCACGGGATATTAGTGTAGAGCAATTGCGTGCTAGTATTATGCAAGATATGTAGCATGAGGTTCAGAATATATTGGAGTCACAGAGGCAGCAGATGCGAGAAGAGATGCATGGCGAACTTCGAGACGAGATTCGAGACGAGATTCGGAACGAGATTCGGACGATATGCGTGTTGAGATGCGATAGTTGATAGCAGAGATGACTCGTTCTAATCACATTTTTGCTCCAGCTTCACAGAGAGATCCACCTCATTCTGATAGCATGTAGAATTATTTTGATTACTGAATATTTATGTGATATTTATCATGCTTTGAAGTTTATTGTAAAAAAATTGTTTGAAGATATTTTAATATATTTCATGACTTCTTTTTAAAAATTATTTGCATTTCAATAAATTGAATTTTTAAATTACATGGACTAATTATATATAAATAATAAATTATTAAAAAATGATAATTAGCGACGGATAACAAATCTGTCGCTAATCGTCGCTAATTAGCAACGGAATTATAACTATCGCTAACCAGCAACGAATGCAATATCTGTCGCTAATCCGCCACTAATTAGAGACAGAAATTATTCTGTCGCTAATTAGCAACGAATAAAAAATCTGTCGCTACTCCGTCGCTAATCTTAGCGACAAATTTGAATTCTGCAGCTAAATGTTTTGCGAGAAGCATTTCTGCGATGGATAAAATCCGTCGCAATTCCGTCGCTACCTAAGATTTGCGACGAAATTCATACTTTAGCGACGGATTTTTTCGTTGCTAAATTTATTTTTCTTGTAGTGGCTCAGTCCTGCTGAGGTACGGAGATAGCAGATGATGCTGTTTGTCCTTTTTTGCGAAGGAGAATGAACATATCGTGCAGTTAGTAGATCGTATCAAGTTCAGAGATGGATTTTATTGTTTCCCATGTCTGTCAATCGATACGGTGATATTTTTAGATGCATCAAGTGCTAATTCGACGTACTGATGATTCTTGAGGTGACAGCAGGAACCTTAATTGGCAAGAATAGACATGTCTTATATATGGCCAAGAAACTCGATTTCATGCATTGTTTACTGGAACGGGCTTAATTATTAGTTTACTCAACGCAGTTACTAACGTAACCAATTCTTAACTGGCACTTTAAGCTAGCCCTAATATCTGTCAAGAAGCCAGATCGATGTTTTTCATCAATTCAAAATTTCATCATCATCAAATTCTACTGTTGATCGGATTTATGTCATTTTCTTTCCTCATATATAATTGACTAGCTAGGTTAATTAATTAAATAAATCCTGTGGTGCTGTTGAGCTTTTCTGTGGCTTTTGTTTTGGTGCGTGTGATTCTTGAACGAACGAGAGAGAGAGAGAGAGAGAGAGAGAGAGAGAGAGAGAGACTGAGACTGCCTGTGACCTCACTCACCCACAGCTAGCGCAATGCTTGTATGGAGCCGAAAGCGCGCTCTTCATGACCCGCGGTAATCTAATCCCCCAGCCTCAAGACCAAGCCCAAATTTTATTGGAGGCGGACTTCAACTACCACCCACCTCTTGGCCCTCTGTCCAGCGGAGGTTTTAAATGAAACAATTAATTCTCTCCCTCCACGGCACTCCTTTCCCTTTCTTGTCGTTAACAGCACCAAAACCCCACGTACATGCAAACCTCTGGCCTTTTAACCTCCTTGTTTTAATCCCCCTTCTCTTAATTCCCCGTTAGAATGCGGATGGCCCAATCTTTAAAACCTTCTTTAGCACCGAGATTAAGCAACTTAGCTGCCTTCTCCTCCTCCTCTTGCTTCTGGTGGTGGTGGTGGGTGCGAGCTTTCACCCAACAAGCCAAGCAAGGCTAACAAGACACCCAACCCGGGCCACGTACGCCTAGACTTTTCCACTTGGAGGAGGGGATCGGAGAGGAGGAAAGTAAGGAAGGGCCAGAGGAGGAGGAGGAGTGGGGAAATGGAAATGGGTGGCGAAGCTACGTCGATGTCCCTGTCCCTCTCCCTCTTCCTCTCCCTGCTGAAGCTGGCCGGGAGAGTGCTGAATTATGCTCTAAGCTTCGTCGTCTTCTCCGTCCTCGACCTCCTCGACATCGTCCTCTGCTTCGTCTACAAGATCGTCGACTACTTCGTCGAGGCCGAGTGGAAGCCATGCTACTGCTCCTCGTCGGCCAAGGACATGATCACCAGTAACGGCAGCATCCTCGTCTCGGAGAACGGCGGCGGCCCCAAGGTGGTCCGCCTCTGCTCCACCAGGCTCCAACTGGAGGACATCTCCGACACGCTCTACTCTCGCCCGTCGCGGGTGGCGGAAGCCAGCAGGAAGGCCGCCCTGGCCACCATCGCCCCCACCCGCACCACGGCCAGCACTACCACCACCTTCACCATCAATTCCACCATCATCGAGATGCTTAAAGATAAGATGAGCCGGCGGCAGCCGCAGCCGTTCCCGCGGTGGTCCGACTGTGACTGCAAGACCTGCAACGGCTGGAGCTCTTCCCGGAGCTCCGATCTCTTCGTCCACGCCGAGGGACCGAGAGGTAGAATGAGCGAATCCATATATATATATATTGTTTACAATAATAATAATAATTATTATTAAGTAGCGATTGAGTTGGGAATTAAGATGCAGTGTCGGCCAAGGAGGACGTGCTGTTTATCCACGGGTTCATATCGTCGTCGACGTTCTGGACGGAGACTGTGTTCCCGGAGTTCACCGAGGCAACTAAACTGAGCCACCGGCTGTTCGCCGTGGACCTGCTGGGGTTCGGGCGGAGCCCCAAGCCGGCGGAGTCTCTGTATACGCTTCGAGAGCACGTTGACATGATCGAACGGTCGGTGATGAAGAGGTACGACGTCAGGTCGTTGCACATTGTCGCGCATTCACTCGGCTCCATCATCGCTCTCGCGCTCGCTGTCAAGCACCCGGAGGCCGTGAAGTCCCTGACATTGCTGGCGCCGGTGAGCACATCATCCCATATTCTTCTTCAAGATAAGATAGTTTATAGTATAGTAGTTGTTGCCTTTGTTTCTTTCTTGTTTAGCTAGCGATCGAGGCTTAGCTAAGAAATTAAGCAAGACTAGTAGTCGATCTCCAGCCATATTTCACGGTACCCAAGGGGGAGGATGAGGCACAGTACGTGATGAGGAGGGTGGCGCCGAGGCGGGTCTGGCCGCCGATAGCTTTCGGTGCTTCGATGGCATGCTGGTATGAGCACGTGAGCAGGACCATCTGCCTACTGATCTGCAAGAACCACCGGCTCTGGGACTTCGTCTTCAAGCTCCTCACGAGAAACAGGTATAACAACGCTATGGTTTTTATGGCAGTTACTTCGAGGTTCCCACATTACCTACATTCCACCGCTATAATTTATAAGATATAGATATGTGTTCTATTTTTCTTTAAAAAAAAAAAAATTATCCCTAAAAATTCTTAGCTAGGGACCACGTAAAGACGGCCTTAGCAAGTCACTGCTTAACCGGCAGGAAAATTATTTCTCTGTGCGCACTAAATATGGATGTCCCCTCCCAATATTGATGAGAAATATTGTTTAGTTTTAAGAATTTGAGGAGGGGAAAATAAAATAAAATACAGCAGAATATATACCGCTCATAGCCACTGTATATATATATATATACACACTGTCAGACAAGTTGCTGATCGAGATGTGCAGCCTGGGTTTGCCCATCATAGCATTTATTACTTAAATAATTCATCATTGGCGAAAATATATACTTTTGAAGTTTGATCATGATCCTCGATCATGAAACTTTCAGACAAAATTTATTTTAATCCTCAAATTTCACATTGCGTTCCTCAGCCACGCCCAACATTAATCTATTAATTTCTCAAAATTCAAGAGCATTGCATTCGTGGTGTGTATTATATCCTGACAGCTGAGATCGGTAAAAAATACTGTACAATATTGATGTCTCATCCTGTCAGCTGATCTATACGTTCACATCAAGGTAGGTGGTCCATGTTTAAGAAACATGAAAAAATAGAATTAAAATATATTTTGGTTGAAAGTTTGAGGCCTTTTATCATCTTATCATCTTATCTGCCACTGTTTACCTCTCCCTCCTATATATCATTCTACAGTACTGCAGTCTACAATCATCTCTCTATGGGCTGTCTTGTTTCCCAAACTAGAGAAAGGAAGGGATCGATATATAGATCCGTTCAAGAAATGCCAAAAGAAATGAATCGGGGATCACTTCAGTATTTATTTTAGATCTATCATTATTTTTTCTTTGATAGATGATAGTGGTTTGATATCTATTCCATTCAATCGGGGACTAGGCTCTCGGTTAGGTCGAAAGCAGTAGTGAGACCGAGACATGGTATAAATAGGAGACAAAGACGTAGAGTTTCATCCCATGGCAAAGGTCATAATTTTCCAACGTACGTACCACTATTTTAATTGTGGTCCGTCAAAAAAAAAATTACTGCCTACCACCTCGAAATTTACTGACAACATATATAGCAACAGTGTACACAACTGGTGGCAGTAGAGATGGGAATGTGATAGGTAAATAGATACTGTCTCGTAGTGATTGTAATTTCATCATGTATCGTACCTGATCGATGCTGCTTAGAATAAATACCATAACTTCCACTGCCACAGTGTGGACCTACATGTGCTCACCGACTCTAATGAACTTTGTTCTAATAAAGAATACGATGGATTTTGCTGATGAGTATTGCCGTACATGCCCTATTTAAGGTCCACTGGTGCATCAAAAATCCAGTGAACAATGTGTAAAGATGACAATCTTTACTTATGCTTACATCCCATCCAAGATATCCAAGCTCTCTACAAAGCGTATACCTATACGGCAAAAGTGGTGGACAATGCAGGCTCATCACACCACAATCTGAAGGAAATCTAGAAAGGATCAGTTCGATCAGCAGATGCCTCAGCTCATGCCAAATAGATTTCATCATAAGAAAGGCAGATGCTACGTAGATGGGGCAGATGTCTGCAGAAATTATAGGAACAGTTTGCTTCTTTTCTTGACTGCCATTTTATATTTAGTTGTCTATATAGAGTTATATTTGCTTTAATATAGATGAGATTTAACATAAAATTAATAGCCTTAAAAAAAGGAATGAAAAATAAAATTTCTGGTGCACAAGGATTAAACTTAAACTAGTAGACAGTCTAATGAGGGGACCTCAAATTTTATAAATTTTTAACACATGCATTAAATAAACCAACTATAAATGTGAGTCCCCCCACATTGCTAACTCGAATGTGTAGTCCACCAGATCATCAACCAACTTTTCAAGCTGGTATATGTTAATTGAAACACGAACTACAAGCTTAAGGTCCTTTTCAAGGGTCTTCTAAAGAGTCATTATATGGTATAATCTCTCAGAATGAATGATGATACCTCATTTCCTTCTTAGGTGAGCAACATTTGAAATGAAAGGTGACTTGTTTCTGTGCCCAGCCCAGCGTGGACAAAATTTTCATTAATAAGAAAGGAGATTTGTCAAAGTTTTAGAAAAACTTATACTTTTATAGTGTTGTGCAGTGATTTTTTTTCAAAAAAAAAAGAAAGAAACTTCATTTACTGTCCGTATATTGACAAAATTTTCATCAATTAGAAAGAAGATTTGTCAAAACTTTTAGAGTATTATATATTCAGTCACCTTTTTCTAGCAATACAATAATGATGTACCACTGTCAAGTTTTATACAGGAACCTTTCCTTCTCAGTAATTCTTTCAATTTTGCTATAAAATTTAGGATGGGTGTGGGTCACCCTTTAAAAAAAAAAAAAATCTGAACCTCCCCAAACAACAAGCTCTTAAAAGAGGAAATAGCAAATAATTATTTAAGAGTGCATGAGGAATGGAGTGCTACAAACCCTCAGCAACCTTAGTTACAAAAACTCCTATCATGAATTGCACTGTTCTTAGGTATATATCATACGCTTCCTTCTATAAAATTAATTACTTTTCAACAACAAAAGAGGATCACTTCTCTAATGTATGTGTTTAACATGAGACAGGATGAGGACATTCTTGATTGAGGGCTTCATGTGCCACACTCACAATGCAGCATGGCACACCTTGCACAACATCATCTGTGGGAGCGCAAGGAAGATGGAAAGCTACCTTGATGTTGTGAGAGAGAAACTAAGTTGTGACGTAACCATTTTCCATGGCAGGAATGATGAGCTCCTCCCGGCTGAATGTAGCTATGTCGTCGGATCGAAGATCCCTCGGGCTTCTGTTAAGGTCTTGGAGAACAAGGACCATATCACAGTTGTTGTGGGCCGGGAAATGGCTTTTGCGAGGGAGCTTGAAGAGATTTGGAGGAAAGCAAGTCACTAAGGAAGAGAAAAAATGAGGAAAAAAAAAACGAAAAAATCCCCATCACTTTGTCTGTTTACTGGGGATTTTTCCGTCCCTACCATCGTCTTCCTCTTTTTCCCTTTTCCTTTCCTCTTAGAAGTATTCTTACTTCTGCGTGCCATATTTCTATTGGGTCATGTATTTTATTTGCTGCCCACTACAAAACTGTGACATATTTAATGATAATTATGTGGCCTCCGTTTATATATGGTAGTTGATGTTACTTAATTTATGCATCATTTCATGTTACCATTGCATTTTAAAGCTGCTAAGGGTGCACTTGGCACGGTGTGAAGGGGGGGGTGAAAAAGCTATTCATGCAACCTTTTACCTCCATTTCACCCCCATTTCAGAATGTTTGATTTGATTTTTTTCAAGGAATAACTGTCCCTCCTTTATTCCCAAATTGTTAACATAGAAAAAGGTAGATTAACTAGGTTAAAACAAAATTATTTAGGAGTGAAAAAAGAGCTGAAACATTAAGATTAATAAAATATTAAATAATTTTACCATTCTTAATTCCTATCTCACCTTTTTCTACATTAAAACATTAACACATTTTTACCTCCTTTAATTTACATCAGACTTCAGTTATTATGTTTTTTATATTTTTTTAAGGAAATAAAGTCTCAATCTCAGCCACCTAACCTCACCGTACAATATCTTTAGTCTTTTATACCCTGATACGCCTTTAGAGTCCGAGGCATCACTCACAAAAAGCATCTTAAAATTTGCCTTTACATCTCTAATATTTTACCCCCTATATATATATATATATATATATATATAAAATTTATTTTTTAAAATTTGCAAAAAAATATATTTCCAGCCCATCCTACAATGAATTTGAACTTTGAATTGAGTAATGGCATGCAAACTTAAACCTTGCAGAATGTGAAAAGTTTGTCAATTCTCTTTCCGAGCTGATGAATGATGCATGCTAATTCCAATCCAGTCCAATCAAATAAAATTAAAAAAAAATCTTTCTGCGTTACATATGGTGTAGGACTGTGGGCACCGTACGCTGATTAGTTATGCACGTGCGGATCGCATGTGTAGTGCACGAAAGAATGGAATTGTTCTTAATACATGCGGCCGTATGTGTGGTGTGCACGACCTGTACCGCACCTAGTGCACAAAGACTTCCTCGATAAAATTAGACTTCTGTGCCCACCATCATCTTTCTTGGGCAGCTCTCAGGGTTCTAAATGGGCTAGGAATTTGCTTGATCCATATTTGTTGAACGAATTTGGACTCCATATGTAAATCCAACACAGTTCACTAACTGGTTGGACTGGATTGACATGGCAACATGTGCCACTACGCTGGGCTTATCCATGCATGGCTGACCAGCATTTCGTTCATGATGGAGGCAATTTCAAGTTAATGAAACTTTTAAAATATCCACATCCATTACTTAGATTCTATTATAATATTTCAAAATCATGCAACATAAATACTTCTACACATTAACATAGATATACACACATGCACAGTATTGGTTTAATGGCACCCATATGTTGACCTCCATACTGTCTTCTCACCTTGAGAGAACTATCTCAACCAGAATGACATATAGGGGTGCAACTCGGGCTTATGAAACTCGGGTTTTCCTCAACCCTAATCCTAACTCTATTTGTAAAATTTCAATCCTAACCCTATTTGTAAAACCTCAACCCTAACCCTATTTTTAAAAATCGGGTTCGGGTTGAGTTTCGGGTTGGAATTCGGGTTGATGAGAAAAAAAATAATAAAATAAATACTTTTTTCAAAGTAAATAAATACTGAATTATGGATCCCAAAAATAAAAAATAAAATCATTTGCCAAACGCATAAGCTGGACTCGGGGCTTTAACATTGTATTAAAAAAAAAGTCTTACCTGAAACAAAGAAGAGGAGGAGGTGCCGTAAACAAAGAAGAGGAGAAGGCAGAAAGTAAAATGAAATGTGCGGATGGTCCGCCTTTATGTTTGTCTTTTTCTCGTCTGCGATCGACGGCCTTTCCCTCCTCACCCTCAAGTTGGCCATCTTGTCCGACCAGATTATCGTCTTCAACGCTCCTAAAAATCTGGTGCCGATAAACTACCCCCGTTCGGATAATCTTCGGGTTCGGATTATCTCGGGTTCGGATTGTGGTCAACCCTAACCCGGGTCAATTGTAAATCGGGCCGGATTAAACCCGGGTCTTTCGGGTTCGGGTTCGGCAAACATGAGTTTAAACACTGCTATAAATCAGGTTCGGCAGGCCGGGTTCGGGTTGAACCCAGCCCAAGTTGCACCCCTAATGACATAGGGTATAATATTATTTTTGTTTAATATTTTGTAACTTCTTAATGATGATTTCTTTTTAGGTGATTTTTATGGGTGCAAGTCTTCACTTTTAATTACTCCTGTCTTAAGGATTGAAAAACTTTTGACTAAGAGATCGTAATCCTCCTTAGCCTTTTAATATAGATGCATTCAGATAATTTTATTATTACTATCTACAGTTAATTTGAGTTTTAAAGTTCAAAATGATATTATTATGATTTAGTGTAACATGTTTATCAACTTTCATATCCTTCCTTTTGTCTTTTGTCCTTCATTTGAGTTTCAACTTCAACTGGGCAAGAGAGTAAGACTCTAAGTTTTTAATAGAGCAAAGCTTCAGAATTTCAGTAAAGTAAGGCTCCAAGTCTTCAATGGAGTAGGGCTCCGATATTCAATAGAGCCGCATGACTTCAAAATTTTGAGAGAGCAGAACTTTAATATATTGATAGAGCAGAATTTCAAGTCTTTGATGAAACAAGGTTTCAGGACTTTGATGTAGCAAGGCTCCAACTTTTCAATGGAGTAAGGCTTCAAATTTTGATAAAGTAGAGCTCTGATTTTTGATGAAGCAGGGCTCTAAAGCTTTGATGGAGTAAGGCTTCAAGTCATTCATGGACCATGACTCTAGGAATTTGATAGAATAAGGCTTCAACTTTTAATAGAATAGAGTTTCAATTCTATAATCGAGTAAGTTTTTAGGAGTTTGATGGACTAAGGATTTATTTTTTTACAAAAAAGGTTTTGATTTTTGATTGAGTAGGGCTTTGATTTTTGATTGAGTAATGCTCTGACTTTTGATGGAGCTGAGCTTTAAGTCTTTAACAGAGTAGGGCTTCATAAATTTGATAACGCAAGGCTTTAATTTTTGATGGAGTGGGACTCTAGAGTTTAGATGGAGTGAGGAGGAAGGCTTTAGTATTTAATAAAGCAAGACTCCAGCTTTTTATGCAGCAAAGCTTTAAAGTTTTTAATGAAGCAAGGCTCTTGAGTTTTGGTAGAGTAAGACTTCGGACTTTGATGGAGTAGAGCTCCAAAGTTTTTGATAGAGTAGGACTTCAAGTCTTTAATAGAGTATGACTCCTCTTTAGGTCGAGTGGGACTCCTTTTTAGATTGAGTCAAGCTCGATTTAGGAGTAGAGCTTTTTTTTGACTTTAGTGAGGCTCAATTTAGGATAAGGCTCTTCTTTGGGTCAAGTAAGGCTCAAATTAAAAGTGGGGCTCCTCTTTAAGTCAAGTTCGAATTAAGAGCAAGGCTTCTTTTTTAGCTTGAGTCAAGCTTAAATTAGGTGCAAGCTCTTCTTTGAGTCGAGCGAGGCTCAAATTAGGAGCAAGTCTTCTCTTTAGCTCAATCAGGTTTGAATTATGACTAAGGCTCCTTTTTGGTTCGATTTAAGCTCGAATTAGGAGTAGGGCTCCTCTTTGAATCAAATTGAAAGTAAGACTCCCTTTGAGCTATTTCAAACTCGATTTGGGAGCAACGTCTCCCCTTTAATTTAATTTGGAAGTAAGACTTTCTTTAAGCTGGCTCGAACTTAATCTAAGAGTAGGACTCCCTTTTAGCTCAATCAAACTCGATCTGGGAGCAAACCTCTTCTTCTTCTGATTGATTAGGTTTTGATATAGGAGTAAGGCTCCCCTTTAACTTAATATAGGAGGATGGTTTCTCTTTAACTTGATCTAAGAATGGGTCTTTCTTTTGAGCTAGCTCAGGCTTAATCCTAAAGCAAGGCTCCCTTTTGTCTCGATTATACTCAATCTTAGACTAAAAATCCCTTTTGGGTTCGGTCAGGCTTCATCTATAAGTAAGGTTCTCTTTTGAGTTTTTTGGTTTGGGCCTCTTTTGGAGTTAGGATAACACTGTTTTTGGGCTTGGACCCTTTTTTGGATTTAATCTTAGATCCTCAAATCTTTGAAGAAATACTCCACATGTAAATTAGGCTCAAAGATTCATTTTATAAATGCAAATATCAGACTTGAGGGATATTGGGTCACTATAAATGACTTCATCTTCATGTGAAGAACTATAAAGAGGTTTATTCTGAGCTCTGGCTTGAGAGAAGTATTGAGCCATCATAGGTGGCTTTAGTACTCTTGGGTAACACTCCATACGGAACTTGGGTCCATGGTCATCTAAGTTGTGGTGGTAAAATATTGCGGTATGTTTCACATTGCCTTAGCTCTTTAGCTCTAAAGATACTTCAAATAAAAGCTATTATGCCTAAGGCTTTTCCTTTCTTTTAGGGCTTAGGGATAGGAGATTTTTTTTCTTCTTCAAACTGAGTCATAATAGGATATGTTTTTGATGGCAAGTGATGTTTCCTTCTTTCAGTTTTGTTTGGAATATGGCTGAGGGTAGAAAGGACATGGAAACACCATATAGAATTTATGAACATTGATTGAAGAAGGAGCTCACCTAAAGGCTGACAGATTAGCACTTTTATCCAAAAGTGAAGATGGGCTCTTGAGGCCAATGGTACGGGTTAAGCAGCTTAGCTCTTTTTACTTTTTCTATTTTTTTTTTTTCCTCTCATGAAGTTTTAATAGACCCATTCCCATCAAATTAGGGCCATTAAACATTCTTAATTCCAGCCCTTTGAATTATCTTTACCCATTGGAGGATAGCTAGTATCATTTTTAGTAGTTAAACGAATGAAAAAGAGGTAAAAAAATGCATTAGGTGCTGCATGGGAGTTTCAACGCACCAGATGGAAGGCTCCACTAGCAGCGTCTTACTAGAATTTTAAATCAAACAATTATGGAAGACCAGGTTGCATGCTGAAATTTGTGTGCATTTTCAACCGTGCAAACGAACCATTAATTTTAAGTGTTGTATCGCTAGTTATTTCCAACAGAGATCATGTAACATTTCGGGCTTTGGAGACTTGTATTTTAAATATTGAATATGCCTTTATTTTTGGATTGGTATTTTGATGTGCCTAATTTAAGTGAAGATTTTGAAGGAATGAAATCTAAAACCTTATAAGTGTTTGAAGTTTTTTTTTTTCTATGTTATGAAAGTTTACTTGTTATTGTGGTTTATGTTTTCCTAGAGAATTTGCAGTGATTGCTAGCTATTTTCGATCTTTGCGTTATGCTGGAGTAAGGATTTTGGAAGTTGGAGGGTGCTGGTATTGCCTTGGGGAGGCAGTCAAAGAAGGTTAGCAAGCTAGTGATTGCATTGGGAAACCCTTAAATCTGTAATTTTTATATTTCTCTCTCTTTTAATTTGAATGAGCCAGCCACCCATTCTCCCTTCTCCCTTAAGGAAATATATTTTTTTCTTTAAATGCTTGCCTGCCAATCTCATGGGAAGCTTGGCCAATTCAGTGTAGCATCATGGAAACAAGTCGCCTAGTTAGGCGACTTGTTTGGGAATTTGGATGACAAGGCACGTAGCAAGGCTCCTTGTTTGAGGATTTGGGTGACAATGTGCCTAGCTGAAATACACCAAAATGGTCAAAACATGCGAAGATGGCCGAAAAATCTTTCCAAGCAAAACGTAGGGCTCATTATTTTAGAAAAGCCGCTGAAACAAAACGTTTTGACCGAAATGACCAAAATGGTATGACATTAATAACCTTGGGAAGGACTCCATGAAGGCCTTGCACCAACTGCGCCAAGGCTTGAACTTGTTGGACCAATTTGCTGAACTGGTCGTGGGTGACAAGGGCTACGAGCGGTGGCGGAGCTTCGGGCCGCGGCGGTTGCGAAGATACCGTATTTTGCATGGGATCGGGCCTCTGGGAGGTGGCTTGATCCAGAGCATCGGTGGTTTCTTTATTGCGATTAGCCATTAAGGAAGTGTCCTTGCGTGAACCTTTTTTCTTATGTTCAAGTTTTAAAGGACTTGAGGCCTTTCCTCTAGCGCCAATCTATTGCTGCGGATTTTGGTTCTTTGGATTAAGGGTGATGCACGTCAGGATCCGGGCAGCTCTTTCTCATCCTGATGGACCTGCAAGACAGTCCTCACGTAGGGATCGTCGTGGGTGGTCCTTGCAGAAGATCCTTCGATGCCCAAGTCAGTGAAAACCCAGAGCAAGCAGATGAGAGGAGAATGTTGTTGCCAACGTGGTGCGGGCACCAGGATCAAGCAGAGGATTCTTAACCCTCTGTGGATATCTGATTAGTTATGATTCAAGTCTTGAGTTGGGAAATAAAGTTTAGCTTATTTTGAGTCCCGTCCAGTTCATTTTATTCTAAATTGAGTCCTATCCAGTTCAGTTTATTTTAATGTGAGTCCTGTAGTAAGTTCATTAGCTTACAAGAGAAGACATCAGTATTGGAGCAGAAGACAAGGCCATCACAGTCAGACAGAGCAGCTGCTAAATTCAAGTTGGTGCCACACCTACTTCAAGCAGCCCACATGCCACCTAGCAGAGCAAGCAATCTTTCCGATCTGGATGATCATTTTTTCATCTGGCCGATGCCGATTTTATTCCAAATTAAGCTGCCGCTGATTGTATATAGAAGATCACCTGCCTCATCTGGATGCCACAGATTTCATGCCGAATCTAGCTGCTGTTGATTGCATCTAGAAGATCACCTTTCTCATCTGGACGCTGCAGATTTCATACCAAATTTGATTAGGGCGCCTTTTTCTTTTCTTTTCTCTCTTTCCATATCTGTATTTTCTTGGGCTCCAAGTCTCTTGCTCTATAAAAGAGGCCCTCTTGTATGAATGATGTATCTTTTTTATTAATCAATCAATCCAAGTTTTGAGTTACTATGATTTTTGTTAATTGGTTCTCTGGTGCTCTTGTTTCCCTCATCCTGCGCGTGCCAACATCCCAAGTCTCCAAGAGAAACCCTGACCGCCACCTTTGTCTTCCAATAGTGGACGCCCAAGAGCCCTTGGCCGGCCTCCCCTTTTCTCTACTCCTTCCTTATCTCTTTGCCTCTATTCTAAATTTTCTCTATTATTATTTAACCCTTGTATGGTGATCTTGCAGATCCCTCAGTAGCCAAGAATCCAGGATTCAAGGTGATCGTCATCCAGGTCAGCGATACTTGGCCGCAGATCCGTGGGCTCAAGGCTTGGTCATATAGGGCGCATCCGTCAGGCAGAGCAACCCCTTCAATACTTTGATCTTTTCCTCTTGCCAGGTATACCCCTCTAATCTACTAGTAACTTTATTGAAGGAGAGCAAGCCCTACCGGGGCTTCTTAGCCTCGGCGGTCCTTCTTCCTTATTTTTTTAGGAACTATTTCGCGTGCGGATTTACTATGAATTTTCCTGAATCTCTCTTAGGCTATTACTTTGGAAGAATAATCAACTACAATTATTAATCATTAAAAAAAAAAAAAATTATTACTTGCATGCGAATCGGTCCTGCATCAATTTGGTATCAGAGCATAGTTAGGGCTTAATTTTAATTCACGTTATTATCAATATATCATCTGTTAATTGAATTGTTTCTGCCTGCATACACATAAAAAAATTACGAAATTTATTTCTCTAGATTCGTTATAATTTAAAGTATTTTTTTATTTTTTAAGAATTTAATTCAATCTATAATTTTTTTTTGAGATTTATTGCTATTTACAGATTTCTGGATTAGGGTTTGTGTTTTACATGTCATTCATCTGCATTAAATTACTCTTAAGGGCTTTCATTGATGTCAGATAAGGGAGGGATTGAGACCCCTTCCTTGGCCCAAAACAACCACCCATGCATTCCGATCCCAAGCCTCTAATCTAAAACTGAGTAACAACTTAATTGACATTTGCCCTAGAGGGCTAGGGACACCAACAGTCGGTTTATTGTATTGGAGTAGACTAGTACAAATCAATCTGACGTGTGCTCTGAAATTGGTGTCTAGAAGGGAGGTCAAATGTCAAATGACTTAAGCGGAGTGTTGGGTTTATTCTAATTAGGCACCTGCAATTTGCGGGACGAGCATCCCCCTCTTCCACCTGTCCCAACTGGCCAATTAAAGAGTTAGTGTTAGATTGGCTTGCATTAAGCCAAATCCTTTACTTTGGATGACTAGGTCTAGCATACCGTAGTTTGAGTCAGTCAGAGTCTTGTATGCTTGATTGTGCTTACATGTGCACTAGATCAGGAGCATCTTTTCACTCGTCACCACCTCCATTACAGGCTGAACCCATGGCTAATCAAAGCATTGATGATCACTTAAGGATCATCACTGAACAACTAGCCCAAATGAACCAAGACATCAAGCAATCTGAGGCTAGATTAGGGTCTAGGTTTGATCAAGTCGAAACTAGGTTGGGCATCCTAAAAAAAGCCCGTGAGCCCCACACTGAGTCTGATCATGAGACCCCATCTCATCCTAGGAGAGCCCAACAGCCTGACCTCTACATAAGGCCAAACCCTAGGAGACCACTTCGACCTAATCCAGTCCTAGATGCCCTCCCTAGGAGATCCAATCATGAGGCAGTAGACCAAGAAGAAAGAGCCCTTAGAAGTGTCAGACTTGAAGCACCTACTTTCGATGGCTCTATGGACTCTAAAGACTACCTAGATTGGGAGGAAGGGATGGAACAGTACTTTGATTGGTACGACATGTCTGAAGAGCGTATGTTTAAGTTTGCCAAGCTCAAATTAGTATGACAGACTAGGTTATACTGGGCCACTTTAGAGCGAAGGCAATTATTAGAGGGAAGAGACCCCATAGTTACCTAGCATGCCATGAAGGCTAGACTTAGGTCCAATTATGTCCCCACATCGTATGAACAGAGCCTATTGGACCAGTGGCAGGGATTAATTTAGGATAGTAAAACTATGAATGAATACATTGCTACATTCCAAGAGTATACCATGAGGTGTAATATTGTTTAGTCTGAGGAAATAACCCTATCCAAGTTTAGGTATGGCCTGAGAGCAGATATTCAAAGAGAACTCTACCTAAGAAAGGTACGCGATTTAGAAGAAGCTTACCAAGTTGCTAGGGAGTATGAACGTTTTCAGAGAGGGTCACTCTATCGTAGATCAGAGGCTAACAAGAGCCCTAGCTCATATCCAGGATCTAGCCAGACCTATCCTAGTCATCCCAGACCTACCCAGTACTCATACCCCCGCCAAACTTTTCTAAGTCGACCCAACACTAGCCGACCCAGTACAAGCCAAACTGAGTTGAGTCGACCCCAGAATAGTACCCCTATACCCCAGAGAGAGGATAAGGGCAAATATGTAGAGGTCCAAAAAAATTCCAACCCCCAGATCAAATGCTTTAGATGCAACAAACTGGGACATATGATCAGCCAGTGCCCAGTCAGATCCCTTCATATAGATGAGTTACCTGAAACTGAATCTGAGTCCCTAGTTGAGCTTGAGGGAGAGGTCTATGAGGATGATACTCATCTGATAGATGAGTACGATGGAGAGGAGGAAACATTTGAGTCTGAAGACCTACTAGGAGTGGTTAGATGTATCTTGACCCAGACTCAAACTAAGGACCTGGAAGATTGGCGTAGGACTAACATCCTATAGACTTTTGTTAAGATAGGGGATAAGGTGCTCAAGATTATAGTGGATAACGGGAGTTGTGTCAATGCCGTCTCTACCAATACAGTTAAGTCATTAGGATTGACCACAGTTCCCCATCCTAGTCCCTATAAGGTCTCATGGGTAGATTCCACCTCTATCCCAATCAAGTCCAGATGCCAAATACTAATCAAATTGCAAAATTATAAGGAAAAGGTCTGGTGCGATGTAATTCCTATGGGTGTTAGTAGTATTATATTAGATCGACTTGGCTTTACAATCATGATGCCACCTTGTTTGGTCGATCCAACATCTGCTCTTTTAAACACAATGGGAACAAGTATGTGATACATCCAACTCCACCTAAGGACCCAATCAAGAAAGGATCTAGCAATCTTAAGGATAGCAAGCCAAGAGTTAATCTAATTAAAGCTAAGGAATTAGAAAAGGACATAACTGAGGGTAATCTTGTTTGGATTTTGACCATTAAAGAGTTCTATGAATCAGTACAAAAGGAACAACCCCTAGAAGTAATTGAGATCCTAGAGGAGTTATGTCTTCTCTGAAGAATTGCTTGATCAGTTACCACCCCTGAGAAACATCCAACATACCATTGACCTGATCTCAAGATCCACCCACCAAACCTTTTCCATTATAGGATGAACCCCACTGAGCATCAAGAACTACAAAACAAGTGGGAGAATTACTTAGGAAAGGTTTCATTAGGGAGAGCTTAAGTCCTTGTGCAGTTCCTGCACTATTAACCCTTAAGAAGGATGGTACCTGGAAATGCATGGACAGTAGGGCCATCAATAAAATCACTATCAAGTATAGGTTCCCTATCCCAAGACTAGATGACATGTTGGACATGATGGCGGATGCCACTATCTTTTCAAAATAGACCTTAAGAGTGGCTACCATCAGGTTAGAATTAGACCAGGGGATGAGTGGAAGACTGCATTTAAGACTAGAGATGGTCTGTTTGAGTGGGTCGTGATGCCTTTTGGGTTGTCAAACGCATCTAGTACATTCATGAGAATCATGACCCAGGTCCTAAAAGAGTACACGAAAAAATTCTTAGTGGTCTATTTTGATGATATTTTAATTTATAACAAGACCAAAGAGGACCATCTTAACCATCTCAGATTAATCTGTCAGACCCTTAGAGAGAATAGCCTATATGCAAACCTTAAGAAGTGTGATTTCATGATGCATAGGGTTATCTTTCTAGGTTTTGTGGTAACCCAGAAGGTGTTTCAGCGGATCCTGAAAAGTTAGGTCGGTCATAGAGTGGCCGGTACCCATGAACGTCACAATGTCTGTAGCTTCCATGGCCTAGCAACCTTTTACTGGAGATTCATTAGGGGATTTAGCACCATCGTCGCACCCATCACTGATTGTATTAGGAAGGATAATTTTGAGTGGACTAAGTCAGCTAATAATGCCTTCCTAGAGCTTAAGGATAGGATGACTCATGCACCCATACTTAGACTTCCAAACTTTTCTAAGGTGTTTGAGGTTGCGTGCTACGTGTCGAGAGTAGGCATAGGTGGAGTGTTAAGCCAAGAAAATCACCCCATAGCTTTCTTTAGTGAAAAACTAAATGAAGCTAAACTTAGATATTCCACCTATGATAAGGAATTCTATGTGGTAGTACAAGCCCTTAAGTATTGGAGACATTACTTACTACCAAAGGAGTTTGTCTTATTTCTGATCATGAGGCACTTCGATTTCTGAACTCCCAAAAGAAGCTAAATTCTAGGCACGACAAATGGGTTGAATACATTCAGGCATACACTTTTGTCCTGAAACACCGTGCCGGTATAGAAAATATGGTAGCAGACGCCCTAAGCCGTAAGTCTTTGTTGTTGAGTACTGTTAGCACCGAAGTTATAGGATTCGACCGGATAAAAGATGAGTATGAGACCTGTCATGACTTTGGTGAAATTTATAAGATCCTTCAGCTAGGGCCATCCAGTACCAGTGGAGATTATACCATCCAGGATGGTTACCTTTTTAGGGGCAATAGACTTTGTATCCCTAGGATGTCACTTAGATAAGATTATACCATCCAGGATGGTTACCTTTTTAGGGGCATAGACTTTGTATCCCTAGGACGTCACTTAGATAATTCCTAGTCTGGGAAATGCATGCTGGGGGATTAGCTGGTCATTTTGGAAGAGATAAGACTATTCTAGCAATAGAGGACCAATTTTACTGGCCAGGATTAAAAAGGCTCGTTGCCTGATAATAGCCCGATGTCGAACTTGTGCTGTTGCAAAACAGCAGAAGCAGAACACCGGTCTATATACTCCTTTGCCAGTATCTGATGTCCTTGGCAAGACCTCAGTATGGACTTCATTCTAGGATTACCTAAAACCCAAAAGAAGCACGACTCCATCTTTGTAGTGGTCGATAGGTTCTCTAAGATGGCTCATTTCATTCTTTGTTCGCAAACCTTTGACGCGTCTAGGGTAGCCTGGCTTTTCTTAGACAGCGTGGTCAAGCTCCATGGCCTACCTAAGACCATTGTTTCTGATAGGGATGTTAGATTCACCAGCTACTTATTGAAAAATGCTATGGCATCTGTTAGGGACCAAACTTAATTTTTCCACAACCTTTCACCACCAAACGGATGGGCAAACTGAAGTGGTGAACTGTAGTCTAGAAACCTTCTTAGGTGCCTTATAGGCGAACACTTAGGGACGTGGGATTTATTACTGCCTCGTGCAGAGTTCGCCTACAATAGCTCAGTGAACAGGTCCACGGGCAAGAGTCCATTTGAGATAGTCCATGGATACAAGCCTAATCGTCCACTTGATCTAATTCCTTTACCTCTCTACACATGAGTCTCGGAGTCCGCACAAGCATTTGCACAGCATATCAAAGACTTACATAAGGACATTAGCCAGAAAATAAATTTAAGTAATGAAACTTATAAAAGACTGGCTAACTCCGAAGAAGAGCCAAAGAGTTCGTGTAGGGGATTATGTCATGGTTAGGCTTAGGCCTGAACGGTTCCCATCAGGTACATTTAAGAAACTTCACGCTCGCGGAGCTGGTCCCTTTAAAATAATAGAGAAGGTAGGACCCAATGCCTATGTGCTAGATCTACCCTCGGATTGGGGCATTAGCTCTACCTTCAATATTGCAGACCTAGTAGAATATAGGGAACCAACACGATTCTTAGTGAGTACTTTGGACCTAACCCTTCTTTCATGAGCGAACCTACCCAAGAGTGTCCACCACCAATTTTACCTGAGCGAGGAGAGCGAATCGAGCGTATCCTAGACGATCAAGCCATTACGACCGGAACCGCGGTTATCAACGCTACCTGGTCCGATGGCAGGGTCGCCCCGAATCTGACGATTCATGGATTACTCGAGAGGACTTGCAACACCTCGACCCAGACCTACTAGAGAGATACCAGAGCCAGGATGACCCATACTCGACGGGGTTGAGTTCTTCCTACCCCGGGAGAATTGGTGCGGGCACCAGGATCAAGCAGAGGATTCTTAACCCTCTGTGGATATTTGATTAGTTATGATTCAAGTCTTGAGTTGGGAAATAAAGTTTAGTTTATTTTGAGTCCCGTCCAGTTCATTTTATTCTAAATTGAGTCATATCCAGTTCAGTTTATTTTAATGTGAGTCCTATAGTAAGTTCATCAGCTTACAAGAGGAGACATCAGTTGGAGCAGAAGACAAGGCCATGACAGTCAGACAGAGCAGCTACTAAATTCAAGTTGGTGCCACACCTACTTCAAGCAGCCCACATGCCACCTAGCAGAGCAAGCAACCTTCCCGAACTGGATGATCATTTTCTCATCTGGCCGATGCCGATTTCATGCCAAATTAAGCTGCCGCTGATTGTATCTAGAAGATCACCTGCCTCATCTGGACGCTACAGATTTCATGCCGAATCCAGCTGCCGCTGATTGCATCTAGAAGATCACCTTCCTCATCTGGACGCTGCAGATTTCATGCCAAATTTGATTAGGGTGCTTTTTTTTCTTTCTCTCTTTCTATATCTGTATTTTCTTGGGCCCCAAGTCTCTTGCTCTATAAAAGAGGCCCTCTTGTATGAATGATGTATCTTTTATTATTAATCAATCAATCCAAGTTTTGAGTTATTGTATTTTTGTTAATTGGTTCTCTGGTGCTCTTGTTTCCCTCCTCCTGCGCGTGCCAACATCCCAAGTCTCCAGGAGAAACCGTGGCCGCCACCTTTGTCTTCCAATAGTGGACGTCCAAGAGCCCTTGGCCGGCATCCCCTTTTCTCTACTCCTTCCTTGTCTCTTTGTCTCTATTCTAAATTTTCTCTATTATTCTTTAACCCTTGTATGGTGATCTTGTAGATCCCTCAGTAGCCACGAATCCAGGATTCAAGGTGATCGTCATCTAGGTCAGCGGATACTTGACCGCAGATCCGTGGGTTAAAGGCTTGGTCATCTAGGGCGCATCCGCCAGGCAGAGCAACCCCTTCAACACTTTGATCTTTCCCTCTTGCCAGGTACACCCCTCGAATCTACTAGTAACTTTATTGTAGGAGAGCAAGCCCTACCGGGCTTCTTAGCCTCGGGGTCCTTCTTCTTATTTTTTTAGGAACTATTTTGCGTGCGAATTTACTGTGAATTTTCCTGAATCCCTCTTAGGCTATTACTTTGGGAGAATAATCAACTGCAATATTAATCATTAAAAAAATTATTACTTGCATGCGAATCGGTCTTGTATCATAAAGGACACCCAGATGAGGTCTCTAGAAAGCAATGGCGTATGTTAGGGTTTATGAGAGTTTGAGAGCATTAGATCATACCTGGAGGGTCTTGGGACTATGAGATTTCATACTTATGCGCTGCTGGGATGATAAGTCATTACCTGATTTTTCAGGTGCGTTTTAGGAAGTTTGCGGCCGATAAGTCTGAAATCTTGTTGATGTGATGTATCTGGCCCTTATTTCTGTTTAGGGAGGTTCGCTCTGAGATTTGGCGATTGGTGTGATTCGTCATCCGAAACGTCCGGCGTAATCCGGACAAGAGTGATGTTAATCTTGAGGAGTTAGAACTTGATTATGTTTGAAAGATAGCTCGGCCCTACCGAGGTTCTGAGATAGCTCGGCCCTGCTAAGGCATGGAGATAGCCGATGGCATAGCTTGTCTTTTTCTGTGACGGAAAGTGAACCTCTTCTGAACGTAGTGGTTAGCAAATTAGAGCTCAGAAGTGGGTCCTGCATTCTACTATGTTTGCCAACTCTTCTGAACGTAGCGGTTAGCAAATTAGAGCTCAGAAGTGAGTCTTGCAGTCTGCCATGTTTGCCAATCAATGCAATAACGGTTTTATCCCGCATCAGTCGCATTAGGAACGTCGATCCAAGAAGTAAATGCTACACCTCGATCAAGATATTCCCACATTCTGGCCCAATCATGTCTGCTATTACACCATGCGAATCGCTGCCTAGAGAATCCCAAGTCCACCAAAGAATTGACACAAAGGAAACTACTAAATTCATTGGATTCCCAGGTACCATGGAGAGGGACGCGCCCAATTTTTTCTTCCTTTGATGGTATATAGTTAGCATCCTAACACAAATCAGAGGCACAGAAAGCTAATAAACCCTCTAAGTTCTGCCCTCCGCTGAAGTAGACCATTAGTATTGGCATACACAGCTGCTAGAATTCATGATACAGAACCATCTAAAGAGAGAGCACCATTCAAAATCCTTCCTCCACATAGCTATTATACCCCCAAATAAACCCATTAGAATCAATTGACCAAAAATTACAGTCCTGCCCCATTTTCCTATGTAATTTTGCAACAAAAGATCCAGATAATCTAGTTTCAAGAGTAGACAGACATCTATATTATGCAGAAAAATAAGTCTTTTGCAATTAGCTGAGAAGCCAGGCTTTGCAATTTCACAGTGATTCCAAACTAGAATATTATTAGTGAAAGGTACCTTAGCATGAAAAGCTCTCATCCATCATTATTAGGCTTATGGGCTGGCTTATTCAAGTGGCCACAGAGAATGATGATCAACCGATTGAAAATAGAAATGAAAAAGTTTTTGTACACTGCCTTCAGTGCAGGATGGCTTGTATCGGATACGATAATTCATTCGTGCATGGGCTCACGCTAGGAGGCTCACTCGTGGGTTCACATCGTAAATACGAGCAATCACTGTGCTCGGTGTCATCTGCATCAAAGGCGGTGTACAAAAAGTTTTTCAATAGGAATAATTAGAGAGGGCACGCTAGAGAGATGAATCTTCTAGAGTCTTTGGCTGAATAGAGTTCCCCGGAGACCAAGCTTTTCCTTCTTCATGAGGAGATCGTCAACGGTCGGTAAGCAACCACCCCAGGATTTCTCGCTAGCGTGCGATGCCAGCGGCAGCCCTTCTCCCCCCATACCACTAATGTTGTTTTCTAGATTCAATAATCTACCTTCAAACTTAATACTCGCATGAAATGTGGAATGTTAGGAGAATTTACAAATCTAAGCATGAAATGAAGTCATTCAATTCGTCTTGTGGCAATGAAAATGCAAAGTAAATTTAATAAACGTTGGAAGGTTTCATACTTGTATTAGTAATTCAAGATAACCTTTCGTGGAGCTTCATTTCAATCAAGCATTTGATAACGAAGCAAAAAGTATATATATTGGTGACATTCACGAAGTTTTGCAAGATTTTTTTCAATGACCATGCTAACACAAAGTGCTGAAAATGCGATGCCTTTCAATGTAGAGGTAGTAGCATTGAGAGTCTAAATGATGAGCTCAATTCGTTGTAGGATTTGGACCAATTTACAAATAAACAATCAAGTAATCATCATATGATAGAGCTTGAAAGATACAAGGAAGAGTATTACCATTCCTTGAAAAAAATGATTTTGATATTCTTTAATTGGTGTATGATAAGATAAACACACCAAATTCCCCACACTTCCATGCAAGGAAATTGTTGAGGGGTAAAATGCCATTGTGTTGATAACCGTGCAAAGGGACTAAGATCAGCCCCATCCCCCCGCCCGCTACATTACGCCCATAAAGAATGAGCTAACTAATATGGTCCAACGGGTCGAGCAACCCATAGCTCGATTCCCCCGAGCTACCCATAGCTCGGTTTTCCCGAGCTACCCATAGCTTGGTTCCCCGAGCCCATAGCTCGGCTTCCCCGAGCAACCCATAGCTCGGTTCCCCGAGCCCCATAGCTCGGCTTCCCCGAGCCGTTCATAGCTCGGCTTCCCCGAGCAACCCATACTCGGCTTTCCCGAGCCATTCATAGCTCGGCTTCCCCGAGCAGCTCGGTTTTCCCGAGCCATTCATAGCTCGGTTTCCCCGAGCAACCCATAGCTCGGTTCCCCTGAGCTACCCATAGCTCAGCTTCCCCGAGCCGTTCATAGCTCGGCTTCCCCGAGCAACCCATAGCTCGGCTTCCCCAAGCCGTTCATAGCTCGGCTTCCCCGAGCAACCATAGCTCGGCTTCCCCGAGCCATTCATAGCTCGGTTTCCCCGAGCAACCCATAGCTCGGTTTTCCCAAGCCATTCATAGCTCGGCTTCCCGAGCAACCCATAGCTCGGTTTCCCGAGCAACTCATAGCTCAGCTTCCTCGAGCAACCCATAGCTCGGTTCCCCCGAGCAACCCCCAAGCAATCCATGGCTCGACATGCACCTCCATGAACCCGACACGGGAGAGCCCAGGCCTAGCGCAACAGAATCCCAAACAAAGAATCATATCGAGGAGTGGTCTAGGATCTACAATAACGGCCTAGGACCTACGCACTCATCAGATCTCAGGCCATCAAAGAGCTCTCCCAGCCGTCGATCTTCAACGAACAAGATACGGATCCACCGGCCTTACAACAGCTTGATTCGAATCATCTCCATCCCAACAACCTTCGAACCTTCCAGAAGGCGCTCAAGATCCAGGTGTTGCCTATAAATATGACACTCCCATATTCTCTCAGGTACGCGCACACGAGCCCTCGCATACAGCTCTTGGCTTACTCTCACTCTCATTCTCTCTCTCTTTCACTGCTCATCCTCCTCCTTCTCCGTCGTCGGCGCTCCCCATGAGCTCCCGATTGGCCGCCCCCGGAGGGACTCCCCAGAGAGATCCTTCTCCTATTTCTGTTGATCATCGATCTCCACTGACTTGAGCATCGGAGGGTCTTCCGTGGAGGGCCACCCCCAACGCCTCTCGCGTGAGGACTTCTGTGCAGGTCCGTCCAGAAGGAAGCCCGATCAGGAGACCGATCGCGCCCGAGTCGAGACAGATCCCGGCGGCAACAGAAATAAATCTAACATTTAGTACCAGAGGATGAATAACTAATCAATCAATCTAGAAGCTCACTGGAGTAAAATAGTTCCTCATCTATGGTCACAGGATTGGATTAAAGCTGAAAGTATATTATAATGTATCAATTATTCTGTTCATAGTTGTAGTTTGTTTGTTTGTTTGTTTGTCCAGATTAATACATGTTCTTGTATCTCGCATCTTCTATGGCTCCATTATGGGATCTAACAATGGCTTTGAAGATAGTTTTGCTGATAGTCATTCATAATAGATAATGGTAAGCTTGTCCCATGTCATGTAGTTGGAACCTCGATATAACTATTGATGTGGCTAATGATGTAGCTAATAAAGCCACAAGGGTAATCATGGCAAGATCAACCACGTGGCACAAACACATCACGTCGGCCCCATCTCCAAGCCAGCAGAGACGGCTTCGACCTCTTTAGGTCGGCCCCACCGGTACCGGCATCTCCAAGGTATCCGAGGCGGCTCCGACCTCTTCAGGTCGGTCCCGTCGGCCCCGGCGACTCTAAGCCAGCTGAGGCGGCTCCGACCTCTTCAGGTCGGCCCCGCCGGCCTCGGCATCTCCAAGCCACCCGAGGTAGCCCCGACCTCTTCAGGTCGGCCCCGTTGGCCCCGCGTCTCCAAGGTAGCCGAGGCGGCCCCGACCTCTTCAGGTCGGCCCCATCGGCCATGGTGTCTCCAAGCCAGCCGAGGCAGCCCCGACCTCTTCAGGTTGGCCTCGTCAGCCCCAGCATCTCCAAGTTAACCAAGGCAGCACCGACCTCTTCAGGTCAGCCTCGTCGGCCCCTGCGTCTCCAAGGTAGCCAAGGCTGCCCCGACCTCTTTAGGTCGGCCCGTCGGCCCTGCATTTTCAAGCCAGCCGAGACGGCCCCGACCTCTTCAGGTCGGCCCCATTGGCCCCGGCGTGTCCAAGTTAGCCGAGGTGGCCCCGACCTCTTCAGGTCGGTCCCGTTGGCCCCGGCGTCTTCAAGTCAGCCGAGGCAGCCCCAACCTCTTCAAGTCGGTCCTGTCGGCCCCGGCATCTCCAAGCCAGCCGAGGCGGCCCCACCTCTTCAGGTCGGCCCCGTCGGCCCCGACATCTCCAAGTTAGCCGAGGTGGCCCTGACCTCTTCAGGTCGGCCCCGTCAGCCCTGGCATCTTCAAGCTAGCCGAGGCGGCCCCGACCTCTTCAGGACGGCCCCACATCTGCTTTCTGACCAGCGCAGCCTGACACAACCAGGCTCACTTACCGCTTGACCACGCCATCGATGGGACCAGGCCCACCTACCGGCTGACTCTGCCAATTGATGGGACTTGGCCCACCAACTGCCGCTTCCCCTTTCCGATAGGATAGGACTCACCAATCAGCCCCAAATTCATGTAACCCCCATATGTCCCGCGGATATCTCCCCCTTACAAATTCCGCGTGGCCAATCTCCATACAAATCTCAACCGCCTATAAAAGGGTGAACCCATTGAAGATTCAGGTATGCGAATACAGGCACCCTCTCACTCTACTATCCCAGAGAAACTCTATCTCTCAGAGCTTTCTTTGCCCTAAAGAGCTCTCTCGAGCTCTTCTTCATTTGTAACCTCGATCACTGACTTGGGCGTCGGAGGGTCCCCACTGGAGAACCCCTCCAGTCCCAGGACTTCTTGCAAATTGTCCAGTTAGGCGAGGATCTCCTCAACGAATAGATCAACCTTCCCAGCACTCAATACCGGTGATCGGGCGTCATCAGATTGGCGTGCCAGGAAGGGAGGGTGCACAGAAAGAAAGATATGAACCCCGCAACATTCCTTCCTTTTCCCTCTCTCAACAATGGTAATGACGCGGGCTCAAGATGCTTCTACCAGTTACCCCAGGGGGCATCCCCCACCCACTCGACACCAGGAAGTTATCCTCCCTGCTGCCGATCCCCCCGTCGCCTGCCCACCACCAGACGCAACTGCCCCAGCTGATCAGCTGGCAGCCCTTACCCAACAGGTCCAAGCTCTCACCGCCATGGTCCACAGACTTTAGGAGAAGCAGTCCGTGGCCACCCAGCATCAGACTGCTCCCCCTGCTAGTCAACAATCTGCAAGGGGAGTCTTCTCAGAGAGAGGCCGGTCGTCGCCAGGCTTCCCCTAGGAAGCTCCATCGTGAATCCCTCAAGCGGCCACAATCCCCGACTGTGGCCCGAGCAAGCTTCCACCGGAGCCACGATGCCAGGAGGAGCCGAAGCGGAAGTCTTATCTTCCGCATCCTTCCCCATCTTCTTCTTCTTCCTTGTCCTCCGAGCCACTCAGGAGGACCCCTACAATCAATCACCAGGCGAAGGATCGCCTGGATGAATACCGTCGGTAACTGGACGAGCTCACCAGGAGAATCAACAACCAATCGGAGGAGGAGTATGACACTCGTCCTCCCTACACCCGTCAAATATTGGAGGAGCCCGTACCCTCCAGATTCTGTTTCCTCCAGATAAATCCATACGATGGTATGACGGATCCTCTTGACCATCTCGAGAGCTACAAGGCTATGATGCAGGTCCAGGGCGCTATGGATGCCCTTATGTACAAGGCTTTTCCCGCCACTCTATGGAAAGCCGCCCGTGCCTGGCACACGCGCTTGTCCCCTCACAACTTTGATTCCTTTAGAGAGCTGGAAAGGGCCTTTTTGACACATTTTGATGCCTGCCGATGGATCCCGAGGGTCGTTGACAGTCTCTTCTCTGTGCATCAGAAGGAGGGGGAGTCACTGCGGGATTTTATGGCCCAATTCAAGACCGCCGCCCTCGAAGTCTATCACCTAGACGATGCGGTGGCGACGTTAGCTCTGAAGCGGGGGCTTCTCCCATCCTGCTTCACCTTCTCCCTAATAAGAAGCCCCCGGGCTCCTACTCCGACTCCTCCTCCAAACCCAGAAGTACATCCGCACAAATGAGGCCGACCTGACCCACCGAGAGTCCTCGAGGGGATCCAGCCACAGGCCTGCCCGTCTGGAGCCAAGCGGACCTTCTCGCCCCCGGACCGCGAGTGTTAGAGCCTCACCCCTCGAGAGGGTGAACTCATGCCTCTCCTTGCTCCTCGCTCTCATATCCTTGTGGAAATTGAGGGCGAGCCTTACCTCCAACGACGTCCTCCCATGAAAAGGGCATCCCTCGGGACAAAAGCCGCTACTATCGCTTCCACTGGGATTACAGCCATGACACTGACAATTGCTACAATTTGAAGCGTGCTATCGAGGAGCTCATCCAACGGGGCTACCTTAGAAAGTATGTCTAGAAGGTGCCACCGCCACTGCCAGTCCTTATGGGGTCCCCGCCTGCTCAGGCTGCTATCGACAATACCCACACGGAGCGGACGGTCGGGATGGTATCTTGGGGGGCAGCTTCTTCATCTAAGCGGCCGAGAGGAGAAGAGGCATCAAACAATGTAGTTCTTGGGGGGGGGGGGGGGTCGGCAGTTGTTAAAAATGTAAATAATGAAGGCGTCGTCATCTCCATGACGATCTCCAAGCACCCTGTAAAAAGGATATTAGTTGATAGTGACAGCTCAGCTGACATCCTTACCTACGACGCATTTGTTCAGATGAGATTATCTCTTGACTCTCTTCAGCCCGTGGCAGCCCCTCTAGTCGAGTTTACTGGGGATTCAGTAAGGGTCGAGGGTGAAATATCCTTGCCTACGACGGCCGAACACCACCACGCCAGAGCATAGTCATCATGAAGTTTCTGGTCGTACGAGTCCCTCTGGCATACAATGCCATCCTCAGATGACCAGGCCTAAATTTGTTGGATGCGGTCATCTCCACCTGACATTTGCTCATGTAGTTCCCCACTAGTGGAGGCATCGGAGAGATGTGAGGCGAGGTCAGCCCGGTCTTGCCTTGTTATCACGCAGCATCGAGCCCTCAGGAGGCCGAATCGACCTCGGAAGTGCCTGACCTCAGAGAGTCTAGTAAAGGATGAGAGCCGACTGAGCGGCTCTTAACCTTTCCCCTCGAAGACAACCCGACAAAGACTGTGCGCGTCGGCGAGCTCCTCCCTTCAGAGGATCGCGACCGTCTCCTGACTTTCCTACGGGCCAACTCGGATATATTTGCCTGGTCAGCATCCGACATGCCCGGCATCCCTCCGGAGGTGATCACCCATAAGCTCAATATTGACCCAAAGTACCGTCCGGTCCACCAAAGGAAGAGAAGCTTTGCTTCCGAACGGCAAAAGGCATTGATGAAGAAGTCAATAAGCTACTTAGCGCCGGTCATATCCGGGAGGCACATTACCCCAGCTGGCTGGCCAATGTGGCCATGGTGTGAAAGGCAAATGGGAGTTGGAGGATCTGCATCGACTTCACTAACCTGAACAAGGCGTGCCCAAAGGATAGTTTTCCTCTGCCCTGGATCGACCAGCTGGTAGATTCCACCTCCGGCCATGAACTTCTCAGCTTCATGGATGCCTTCTCCGGATATAATCAAATAAAGATGGACCCTGGTGATGAGGAGCACACATCTTTTGTGATGGAGAAAGGCATCTATTGCTATAAGGTGATGCCCTTCGGCCTTAAGAATGTGGGGGAGACCTATCAAAGGTTGATAAATAAAGTCTCCAAGATCAACTGGGCCGAAACATGGAAGTCTACGTGGACGATATGTTGACAAAAAGCACCCGCGCTTCCGACCATATCTCCGACCTAGAGGAAACTTTCAATAACCTCCGTCATTTTCAAGTCAAATTGAATCTCAAAAAGTGTACCTTCGGTGTCACGGTGGGCAAGTTCTTAGGCTTCATGGTGACCCAGCGAGGGATCGAGGCGAACCCTGAGAAGATCAGTGCCATCCTCGATATGAGGCCACCGTCTAGTAAGAAGGAGGTGCAGCGGCTCATAGGGAGGGTGGCGGCCCTAAGCTGTTTCCTCTTCAAGTCAGCTGAGCGATGCTTTCCCTTCTTCAAAACCCTATGAAAGGTGAACAGCTTCGAATGGATGAATGATTTCAAAAGGCCTTCGACGCTTGAAGGTTCCTGTCCTCCTCGCCATTCCTGTCGAAACCAAAAGACGGGAAGACCCTTTTTCTCTACCTTGCCGCCTCTCCAGAAGCTGTTAGCTCTGTCCTGGTACGTCTTGATGCCAACGGGACCCCGAGACTTGTCTACTTTGTGAGTAAGGTGCTTCACGATGCGGAAGTCAGGTACTCCATGTCTAAAAAAATTATCTTCGCCCTGATTGTCTCTGCCCGGCGCCTCCACCCATATTTCCAAGCACATCCTATCGTGGTGCTCACAGATCAACCCCTCTGAGCCATCCTGGCTCACCCAGACACCTCAGGCCGGCTAGCTAAATGGACCATCAAGTTGGGAGAGTTCGACCTCTCTTTCAAGCTCGGCTGGCTCTGAAGTCCCAGGTCCTGGCCGACTTCCTGGTCGAATGCACTTGGGCCGAGGAGCCGACCGAGGAAGCTCCCATAAAGCAGCCTATTGCCGAGCCGATGATGATGGGGAATCCTGGATCCTCCATGTGGACGGCGCCTCGAATTCCCAAGGAAGCGGCGTCGGCCTCATTCTTGCGGGCCCAAATGGGGAGATGGTGGAGTGTGCCCTCCAGTTCTTATTCAAAGCCACTAACAATCAGACCGAGTGCGAGGCCCTACTAGCAGGGCTAAGGCTCACTCAGGAGTTTGGAATACAACACCTCAGAGCTTTCATGACTCACAACTCGTATCCGGACAAATCAACGGAGAGTATGAGGTGCATGATCTCGCCATGGCCCAGTACTTGAGCAAGGTCCAGCTCTTAGTCTCTCCACTCTCTTATTTTAGCATCAGCTATATCCCTCGGAGCGAGAATGCCAAAGCCGACACTCTCTCCCAGCTGGCCATCTCCATTGATGGCGTCACGAGGAATGCCTACATTGAGCATTTGGAGAGGCCCAGCATAGAAGATAAAGAAGAGGTCTTCCCGCTCACCCAAGAGCCGACTTGGATGGATCCCTACATTCGCTAACTCGCAGATGGCACTCTCCCCGCTGACCGCAACGAAGCTAAGCTACTCAAATGGAGAGCCTCCAAATTCACCCTCCTGGACGGACGCCTGTACAGGAGATCATTTTCTTACCCCCTGCTCAAGTGCGTAGGACCTATCGATTCCGATTACATCCTCAGAGAAATTCATGATAGCATATGCAAAATCACATGGAGGGCAGGTCCCTAGCTCAGAAGGCCCTCCGCCAAGGGTACTTCTGGCTCACCATGAGGGACGATGCTGCCAAGTTGGTCCAGAAGTGTGACGGCTGCCAGCACCACACGCATATCCAGCACCAACCCTCTGTCCCTTTGAATCCACTCTCGGCCCCATGGCCCTTTGACCAGTGGGGGATGGACATCCTTGAACCATTCCCCCTGGCTTTGGGACAGCGGAGGTTCCTGATTGTCGCCATCGACTACTTCACCAAGTGGGTCGAGGTTGAGGCACTGGCCAAGATCACTGAGAACAAAGTCAAAGCCTTCTTCTGGAAGTCAGTCATATGTCATTTCGGCCTGCCTCACATTCTCGTCACCGATAACGGCCGCCAATTCGACAACGCCACATTCAAAACTTTCTGCAACGAACTGGGCATCCACCATCGATTCACCTCCGTCGGCCACCCACAAACCAATGGGGAGGCCGAGGTTATGAACCGTACCATCCTCAAGGGGCTCAGAACTCGGCTGGACGGATCTAAAGGCCGGTGGGTAGAAGAGCTTCTTTGTGTACTGTGGGCCTACCACACGACCCCAAGGGCTCCGACAGATGAAACCCACTTTAGTCTAGCCTTCGGGTCCGAGACGGTCATTCCTGTGGAGATCAGATTGCCAAGCCCGTGCGTGGAGTCCTACAACGAGGAAGACAACTCTGCCCAGCTAAGAAATAACCTCAACTTCATCGATGAAGCGCATGATCAGGCGCGATTGCATATGGCAACCTTTCACCAACGAGCAGCCAAGTACTACAACGTCCGGGTCTGTCCCAAAGTATTTCGCCCTGGAGATCTGGTTCTAAGGAAGGCTGAGGTGTCCAAGCCAACTGAGGGGGGCAAACTGTCCACCAATTGGGAAGGTCCTTACCGTATTGCCGAGGTGCTCCACCAAGGAGCGTACCGAATTGAAGAGCTTAACGGTTGACCCATCCCACATACCTGGAATGCGGACAACCTTCGTCGATATTATCAATAATGTATCTCTCTACATTATGAACAATAAAGGACCTCCTTCAACACCATAGCCGCTTCTTTCAAGGACCAGGTCTCAGAAAAGGAGCTCGCTGGCATCGCGGCTCATGTGACACCACTTGGCCCTGGCACGGCGGTTCCCACAAGTAGGTTCAAGACCCTAAGGCTCCGTAATCGGTCGAGTCGCCCCTCGCAGTGGTTTCCAAACCCCCGAGGCGGTTCAAAAGGAGCTCATCGGCATCGTGACCCCTGGGACACCACTAGGCCCTGGCACGGCGGTGCTCCCGAGTAGGTTCAAGACCCTAAGGCTCTGTAACCGGTCGAGTCACCCCTCACAGTGGTTCTCAAACCACCAAGGCGGTTCAAAAGGAGCTCGCCGGCATCGCGGCCCATGGGACACCACTCGGCTCCGACACAGTAGTGCCCCTGAGTAAGTTCAAGACCCTATGGCTCCGTAACCGATCGAGTTGCCCCTCGCAGCGGTTTCCAAACCCACGAGGCAGTTCAAAAGAGCTCACCGGCATCGCGGCCCATAGGACACCACTCGGCCCCGGCACAGCGGTGCCCCCGAGCAGGTTCAAGACCCTAAGGCTCCGTAACCGATCGAGTCATCCCTCGCAGCAGTTCCCAAACCCCTGAGGCGGTTCAAAAGTAGCTCGCCGACATCGCGGTCCATGGGACACCACTCGGGCCCGGCACGGTGGTGCCCTCGAGTAGGTTCAAGACCCTAAGGCTCCGTAACCGGTCGAGTCGCCCCTCGCAGCGGTTCTCAAACCCCCGAGGCGGTTCAAAAGGAGCTCGCCGGCATCGTGGCCCATGGGACACCATTTGGCCCCGACACGGCGGTGCCCCCGAGTAGGTTTAAGACCCTAAGGCTCCGTAACCGATCGAGTCACCCCTCGCAGCAGTTCCCAAACCCCGAGGCGGTTCAAAAGGAGCTCACCGGCATCGCGGCCCATGGGACCCACTCGGCCCCGGCACGACGGTGCCCCCGAGTAGGTTCAAGACCCTAAGGCTTCGTAACCGGTCGAGTCACCTCTCGTAGCAGTTCCCAAACCCCCGAGGTGGTTCAAAAGGAGCTCGCCGGCATCGCGGCCCATGGGACACCACTCGGCCCCGGCACGGCGGTGCCCCCGAGTAGGTTCAGGACATTAAGGCTCCATAACCGATCGAGTCGCCCCTCGCAGTGATTCCCAAACCCTCGAGGCGGTTCAAAAGGAGCTCGCCGGCATCGTGGCCCATGGGACACCACTCGGCCCCGGCACGACGGTGCCCTCAAGTAGGTTCAAGACCCTAAGGCTCCATAACCGATCGAATCGCCCCTCGCAGCAGTTCCCAAACCCTTGAGATGGTTCAAAAGGAGCTCGTCGGCATCGCGGCCCATGGGACACCACTCGGCCCCGGCACGGTGGTGCCCCTGAGTAGGTTCAAGATCCTAAGGCTCCATAACTGGTCGAGTCGCCCCTCGCAGCAGTTTTCAAACCCCCGAGAAAGTTCAAAAGGAGCTTGCCAGCATCGCGGCCCATGAGACACCACTCGGCCCCGGCACGACGGTGCTCCCGAGTAGGTTCAAGACCCTAAGGCTCCGTAACCGATCGAGTCGCCCCTCGCAGCGGTTCCCAAACCCTCGAGACGGTCCAAAAGGAACCTGATGACTCTCAACTCTCAGGTCGCCCTCCGAGACTCAAAAGGCTTCTGACAGCCACAATTTTGCCTTAGCAGCCCAAAATCTACCTCAACGGACAACGGCTAATTGGTTGGTGGGCATCCACTTTTGGGTTCGGCCCGACCCCGAGCTAATGCCCTGGCGTCGGCCTCGAGCTTTCGCCCCGCCTCATCCTAGTCGGCCTTGCCCCGGCTCTTCCCTTCAACCTTGGCCTCGGCACATAAATCCCCGAGGCAGTTCAGGGTCAGGGCTCGTCGGCACTATGTCTAAAAACGCATCGCTCGGTCCTGTGCCGTCCTCAATGGACTTCGCCCACCCGAGTAGCCTTCGGAACCAATCACCAAAGCACCCCTATGAGTTCGACAGCTTCGCGCCTGTCCAAGCGGTTCCCTAAGTTCACGGGCCTAGTTAGCGGCACGGATCTTCGTGGACTTGTTCAAGTCACTCTCAAGCCTAAGTTTGGGAATCTACCGCGGCACCTCCAACACACATGATACTTATAAGCAGGAAAGTAAGGCGTTTGAAGAATAACTCCCTTTTCATTGAATATCTTAGAATGATTATAAAATTTGACCTGGGGGTCAGTTACAAAAGGAAAAGGAAAAAATACAAAGTGCAGAAAACAAAAATGCAAGCTGTTTCAGGGCTCGCTCGGCCCTAGATCCTCTCTGTCCTCTTCCTCCTCCGCCGGTTCTTCGCCAAGATCCCTGGGCTGGATCTTGTCAAGATCGAGGCTATTAATATTAAGGGCCGCAGACGCTTTCGCCTTGCAAAGTTCGAAGCCCTTCACATAGGCGTCAAAGCTGGCCTCGATAACCTCCTGCTCAAACTCTGCCGAGGCCTTAAAACCGGCGATGGCATAGTCACCATGGCTCGGCCTCTCGGATCTGTGCCTCCGCCCTGGCTTCGGCCTCCCAGATTCGTGTTTCAGCCCCAGCCTTAGCCTCCCTGGTACGCGCCTCGGCTTCCCAGGCCCTACTTTCTGCCTCCTCGGTGCGGGCATGGGCCTCTGCCCTGGCCTGCTCGTGCCCAGCATTGACCGCCGCTGCTTCCGCCGTAACGACTCTCTCCACTGCTGCCCTAGTCCGCCCATCGCCGCGTTGACCCGGCTTTCCATATATTGGAGCTAGCGGAGTAGCTCCTCTATCCTAACCCTGGCCGACTCTAGTCTGGATGGGACGAGGGCCAGTTAGGCCTCGGCCGCAGAGGCTCGGCTGCTTCAATCTTGGCCCGGCACTCTGCTTCCTTTATTCGGCCACCCAGATCCTCTTCCCGAGCCTTGGCCTCTTCCGGTAGCTGGGCCAGTCTCTGACTCAATTCCTGGCCCTGCTTTTTGTATCTCTCGACCCTCTCCTGGTTGTGCCAGCAAATCCCCCGAATGGGACATTGCTGCACGGAAGGCGAAGACCCCATTAGCCAGCTACATCAAAAGAAAAAGCTCATCAGCCACAAGTCAACCAAAACATGTCAAAAAGAAACCAATTTCAGGGAAATACCTGGAGCACGTTCACCATTACCATGTCGAGGACGACGGCATGGGACAGTCGCCCCATCTTCTCATCGATTTCTGGGCATCGCGTCCCTGACAGGAGGATGGCTACCTGCCCGGCATCCCCCATGGTGATCAGTTTGGGTGCCGGCTGCGCCGGCTGCTCTGGTGTCTCATCAATTGGCCGCCGAACCGATGAGTTGCGAGCCGCCAGGATGAGCTCCCCGGCTCGGCTCTATGCCTGCTGGACCTTCTCTCCCCGACATCGGGTCTCCTCGGCCTAGCATCGACCTTCTGGCAGTGGTCTCCCCCTCCCCGATAGTTGGGGGTGCCCTCTCCGCCTCGGCTCGGCGGGAGCCGAAGGGCTTCTAACAATTGCAACCTGCCCCGCCTTGGCTAAATCGGTGACGGCAGGGACTTCCTCCTCAGGATCCAAAACCATCATGACAACCTCAATGGTGGTCGGGATCTCCCCTTCTTCCGTCTCGGCCCCGGATGGCCCGGGGGCCGCTCCTTCAGCCGGTACCTCCTTAACCGGCTCTTCCACAGGCGCCTGGGCTGTGGGGGCTTCTGAGGTCTGGGCCGGTTCGACATGGGCTCCTCTTGCCCTCTTGGCTGGCCTTGCCTGCTCGCCGGCCGCCAGCCTCTTTTGGCATGCGACGGCCTCGAATTTCTCCACAGGAATCCTCATTGCTGCATAAGAAACACACATCAGTACCAAAAAAAAAAAGAAGAAGAGGGGGGGGGGGTGAAGAAATGAATGGCAAAATGGGCAAGGGCAACGCCCAGCCGAGGGTGAGAGAAATAGGTTTCTGTGCTCACCGACTGCCAGGGCCAACTCGGCCTCATACAAGTTCTCCTCGTATAGGAGATCCTTGGAGGAAGGGATCTGGGAAGACGAAAAGTGGCGAAAGAGTTCCCCGTCCTTATCACTCACAGCCGAATTATCGTTGGAGCTGACGTCCAGTTCCCCCCAGTCAGTCCTCACTCCCTCCACATGGGCAAAAAGGAATCGAGATTTTCACCCCTTGATTTTGGATGGAATACCTAAAGGGAGGGCCCTACCCGGCCTGGCGATGAACACCCACCACGCCCCCTCGCCCTGGCGGCGGAGCTTATAGAAGGCTCGAAACAAAGACAGGCTGGCCGTGGAGCCCTGGAAATGACAAAGAATGACGAAGGCGCAGAAGATCTGAATCGAGTTCGGAGTCAACTACGCCGGCACTAGCCTATATCTATTTAATAGGTTTAGAAAGAAGGAGTAGAAAGGAAGCCGCAGCCCGCACCGAAAGAACTCTTCATACAGAGCAACCTGCCCCGGGAGGACGGAGGTCACTCTGTCTTCAGGTCCCGGCGCGGACAGATGGATAAAGTCGGGGACCCTATACATGACCCTAAGGGCCTCTACCTCTTCAGGGGTCATGTGGAGGCAATCCCCCACGGCCCCGCCGGGTCAAGACTAGCTGCCGGAGGAGATGCCGGACGACGGAAGGAAAGAGGAACTGCTCTCACTGGGGGAGTTTGGGCAGATGGTTGGTCACTCACCCCGGCCGATCGCGAATCGTGATCCCACCTAATGGTCGGGGAATTTGGCTGACAGTCGAAGTGCGGTCCTCACCAATGGAAGGGGATGACTCTACCACTGGTCTCTTACCCTCTTTAATGGCCCTACGGTCCATGGATCAAAAGGTTAAGGGTGAAAAATGGAAACCAACCTGGAAGTTAGTAAGAAGACGAAGGCTGAAGGTCTCGGGTCGCAGGGGAGCTCAAGGAGGAAGAAGGCAGGGAGGCAATTGCAGTGTAAAGCTCTCCCTCGAACCCATGGAGTGCCTTTTATACCCCAGTTTCAAATCACGTCGCCCAAAAATTCACCGCGTGGCCTTCACCTATTGCGCCGAGTCCTCAGGCGCTGGCCATTTGCCCACGCCCGAGGTGTGCCGCCTCGATTCCGCCGAGGGGCGGGATCCCCGGCCAATGACAATGCTTGAAAAGCGGGGAAGCAATGATGGCGCCTACCTTTTTTCTATCCCTTGAGAAGCACCCCCTCGAGATGACCAAAGCCGACATCAGCTCCCACCTACCGCATGATTATGGAAGATTTTCGAAACAACATCGCCTCGGGAGGGCGCGCCGGCTTACTTGCAATTAAAGGCGCCTGTAACTGGTCATCAATTTTTAAATCTTCGCGCCCCTTTCACCCAAAGGACGGTTAGCGCATGGCCCTTCGCGCTCAGGAGCATGGGGGCATCTGATGTGGCTAATGATGTAGCTAATAAAGCCACAGGGGCAATCATGGCGAGATCAACCACGTGGCACAAACACATCACGTCGGCCTCGTCTCCAAGCCAGTCGGGAAGGCCCCGACCTCTTCAGGTCGGCCCCGCTGGCCTCGGCGTCTCCAAGGTAGCCGAGGCGGCCCGGACCTCTTCAGGTCGGCCCCACGGCCCCAGCGTCTCCAAGGTAGCCGAGGCGGCTCCGACCTCTTCAGGTCGGCCCCGGCGTCTCCAAGCCAGCCGAGATGGCCCCACCTCTTCAGGTCGGCCCGTCGGCCCCGACATCTCCAAGTTAGCCGAGGTGGCCCCGACCTCTTCAGGTCGGCCCCGGCCCCGACGTTTCCAAGCCAGCCGAGGCGGTCCCGACCTTTTCAGGTCGGCCCCGTTGGCCCCGACATCTCCAAGCCAACCGAGGTGGCTCCGACCTCTTTAGGTCGGCACCGTCGGCCCCAGCATCTCCAAGCCAGTCGAGGCGGCCCGACCTCTTCAGGTTGGCCCCGTTGGCCCCAGTGTCTCCAAGTTAGCCGAGACGGCCCTGACCTCTTCAGGTCGGCCTCATCGGCCCCGGTGTTGCCAAGCTAGCCGAGGCGGCCTCGACCTCTTCAGGACGGCCCCATGTCTGCTTTCTGACCAGCGCTGCCTGACACAATTAGGCCCACCTACCATCTGACCATGCCGTCGATGGGACCAGGCCCACCTATCGGCTGACTCCGTTGATTGATGGGACTTGGCCCATCAACCGCCGGCTTCCTCTCTCCGATGGGATAGGACCCACCAATCATCCCCAAATTCACGTAACCCCCACGTATCCCGCGGACATCTCTCCCTCACGGAGTTCCGCGTGGCCAATCTCCATGCAAATCTCAACCGCCTATAAAAGGATGAACCCGTTGAAGATTCAGGTATGCGAATACAGGCACCCTCTCACTCTACTATCCCAGAGAAATTCTATCTCTCAGAGCTTTCTTTGCTCTAAAGAGCTCTCTCGAGCTTTTCTTCAGCTGTGACCTCGATTACTGACTTGGACATCAGAGGGTCCCACCGGAGAACCCCTTCGATCCGGGACTTCTTGCAGGTTGTCCAGTTAGGCGAGGATCTCCACAGTAAATAGATCAACCTTTCCAGCGCTTAATACCGGCGATCGGCGTCATGAACTATGATTGCAAACTCTTTTACTTCTTGCGTTAATTTTTGTAAGAATCAAATGAAAGTTTTGAGTCCTACTCGAAAGCCGCTGCAGCAACTAATAATAAAAAGATTAACAATGCTTTAGCTACTGTCTTTCATTGAAGAAGTTTTGCTTCATCTTGTGAACTCTGGGCAACCATGAACTAACTACTTGTTAATTTTAGACGTGGCAGCTGTTTGTACTTTGGGTTACTAACACAACTCAATTTTTGGTGTTGATCTCAGCTTGCTCTCTTCCCAAAGACCGTGTTTTCCATAAGCTAGGCCAGAAAATCTATAAGGTCAGACCGGGTAGGGCCGGGTCGGGCCGGGCCTAATAAATTGATCTGGGCCAAAATAGGGCCTATTGTGAGATCCGCTTCGGGCTTATTGGAGTGGTGCCACGCTGTTAAAATCCGGAGCCTCCAACCTTATCGGAAATCTTCTTCCTTGCTCTAAAGAATGGAAGTAGATTAATGAATAAATAATTTTTTTTTTTAAAAAAAAGAGAATATCCAATGGCGTTCGCGGCGGTGCTATCGTCTGCCTCTCCGAGGGTCATCCTCCACAACCAACCCCACCCGCTCTCCTCGAAGCCCCGCCGCACCCCTACCACCCGCACCCTCGCCCTCCCCTCCGCCGCCGACCTCTCCCTCGACGCCCCCGCCGCCCTCGCTGTCGGCTCCGTCGCCGCCCTCGCCGCGGCCCTCTCCCTCGCCGACCCCGAGCGGCGCCGCCGGCAGCAGGCGGAAGAGGTCGGCGGCGGTGACAAAGAGGTGGTCCGCGACTACTTTAACAACACCGGCTTCCAACGCTGGAAAAAAATCTACGGCGACTCCACAGAGGGCGTCAACCGCGTCCAGCTCGACATCCGCCTCGGCCATGCCGAGACCGTCGAGAGCACCCTCCGCATGCTCCGCGACGGCCGGTCCCTCACCGGCGTCACCGTCTGCGACGCCGGCTGCGGCACCGGCAGCCTTGCCATCCCCCTCGCCCGCGAGGGCGCTATCGTCTCGGCCAGCGACATTTCCGCTTCCATGGTGGCCGAGGCCCAGCGCCAGGCGGAGGAGGCCTTGGGGAATGACGCTGAGAACCCATTCGTTAAAATGCCCAAGTTTGAGGTGAGGGATTTGGAGAGCTTGGAGGGGAAGTACGACACGGTGGTTTGCTTGGATGTTCTGATCCATTACCCACAGGGGAAGGCGGAGGGGATGATCAGGCACCTGGCGTCGCTGGCCGAGCGGAGGCTCGTGCTGAGCTTCGCGCCGAAGACGTTCTACTATGACTTGCTGAAGAGGGTGGGAGAGTTGTTCCCGGGGCCGTCGAAGGCGACGAGGGCGTACCTTCACGCCGAGAGGGATGTCGAGCGGGCGTTGGAGAAGGTGGGGTGGCGGGTGCAGCGGAGGGGGTTCATCACCACCCAGTTCTACTTCGCCAAGTTGATCGAGGCGGTGCCCGTCGCTCTGGCTTAAGAGGAAGGTAGCGAGAGGTATTGTGTTTATTTGTGGTTATGCTTCAATTGTTTGTGGTTAATTCGATTGTTGGAAATTTTGTTTTTGTAGAAGATGTGGTTCTTGCAAATGTTCATGCTTGCTTGAATTTATCTCCTCCATGTTTGCTGCTTGGCCAACTTACTGGTGTTGACAGTCTGAAGTAATTACCTTTTTTTTTTTCCTTTGTTGGATTTTTGGTTAATGTGAAGGTGCCTCCTGATTGATTCAGTACTGAATAACTTCATGATTATAATTATGATTATGATTATTATTATTAGTGTTTAAATGCGATACAGTGGTAATGTGCCAAAGTCAAGGTTTGAACCATGGACCTCCTAAGGGCAAGCACTTAGAAGAAGGGTGCCATCCTGCTGAGCTAACAATTATTGGTAGTTTCAATGTGATTGTCAAAGTTCAAGAAAGAATACTTGCTTTAATGTCATTGTTTCTGGATTGGGAGTTTGATATACTACTGCCATCTTATTAGGAAATGAGGGAGTGAAATTAGGAATGTGGAATAAATACCATGTTCAATTTGAGAATTGTCTTTGTAGGTGGGGCTCATGTTTTATGACAGCTGTGTGCACATTTATTTGTATTGCATGCTTTAATTATTCATTAATCATTTTGTCCTTTGATTGAACGTTGGAATGTTGATAAATATTTCAGTTTGCTTTTGAAACAATTTTCTTCTTAATTGGCTACTTGTTGGAATGTTTGATGTTGCATCTAAATATTAGGTTATCTTGGAGAAGAGGAGCTAGAGTAGTATTTTTGACATGGTTTCAAAACCTAGTGGGTATCTCATGAGACATGAGATGAGGTACTATCCCAAATATCGGAATGGAATCATCTCACCGTTATTTCAGTATTTCGATTAGCACATTTTGTGACATGCCTCATCCAAGTACCAAGACAAGGCAAGATGGCAGCACGTCTCGTTCTATAGAAAGATCAAAATGGTCTAAATTCTTAAGTTTTGATATAAAATCTTTTAGAAACATAGGTGTTTGGATTCCAGAGTTTGCAATAATATCATGCTGAAGAATTTAGCTAATATTGAATATAGCTCTATTTTTCAAGTGGTAAATGGCTTACTTACTTTCTGATGCTAATTCAAAAATGTAAATCAGATATTTAGACTTTTGGATACCTATAACATAATTTTTCAAATTTTTAAATCTTCAAAATGAGCATGTCAAAATAACTCCTAAATTCTATCCAGTCTAAATCTGGGCTTAACTTGGGGCTTGAATATCTTCAAATATAAGCTCAAATGGAAAAAAATAAAAATTTTTCAAGAGACTAGGATTAAAGCTGATGCAAACCTGATCTTCCTTTATTGGGTTTGGCTTGATTTGGGGCCCGAAAAGTTGACCCAAAGAGCTTAAATCACTTGAACAAGGTTGAATCAAATAAGAAGACCGAGGCCTTTTCTCCACGTAAACTCAGCCATACACTCACGTGAAGCTTCCCTCTCCACCACGATGTGAGTGTCACCCTTCCTTTTCTTTCTTTCTGTTTTTTTCTTCCTTTTTTTCTGTTTCTTTTTCTTCTTTGTTTCCTAAGGTCACCAGAACCATGCTTGCCAGTCACCGGGCCACCATCGGCCCTTCTCCGATCGGCCAACCAGCCACCGACGACTGGCTTGGTGCCGGCCGCCACCGGCCTTCTCATTCTTTTTCCTTTTTTTTCTTTCTCTTTCTTTTTTTCTCTTTCTTTTTCTTCCTCCTCCCATCATCCTCATTATGGCTAGTTAGGGGAGGCCGGCCGGACCCCACCGAATGCCACCCCAGCACCGATGGGGGTCGCCGTCGGCTACTCGGGCCCATGAGGTGGCGGGCACACCGCCAGGCCTAAACTAAGGCGGGAGCCCCGCTGCGGAGGAGGCGGCCCTCTTTCTTTCCTCCTTCGCCGCCTAGCAGCGGCTTCATTCCCCTCACTGGAGCTATTGGTCCAAGAGGCTGTCGGCCTACCCTTGGCACGGCCACGGTACAATCCGACTATGGCACAGTCAAGCCACGGTCGTGCCTCTCTCCCCCTTCTCTCTCTCTCCTCTCGCTTACCTTGCCGGGGTGCAGACGGCTGAAGGAGATGGTTGAAGGCGGAGCTGGGGGAGGTGTTAAGCGAAGAGGGGGGGCCAATGCGGCCTCCTCTTTAAGTTAGCACGGCACGCACATCGGCCCCCTCTTTAAGCTAGCATGGTATGGTGTGCATGCTGCTCGCGTGTTGCACATGGGTACAGCGATGGGGTGCAGCACTGCCGCTCGTTGGCGTGCATGGTACATCAGCTCCTTTTTTTTAAATAAGTGGTTTACAGAAATCTTTACTCTCCTATAACCTATCCTCCAAGCAATCCGACTTCATTTCCTTCTGGGCTGGAACTTCTTTTATTTTCTCTATCAGCGCCTTCTCCTTTGGCGCCAAGATCAAGGCAAGGTTCCATCTCAAGCCCTCCTCGCCACCCTCTCTTAGAGGGCTCAAGGAACTGAGTCACACCTTCTTCGCAAGGCTCGACAATCTAAGAGAGCGTGGCAAGGAAGACTTCGGGACCGAGTCTTACCTTCTTTTTTGCATGGCTCGGTAAGGCCAGGCAAAACGTTTTCCACCTTTCTTCTTGCCCGAGCTACTTTTTAGCATCTCCCTCATTTAGGCCCCAAGGTCCGACTTAGCCACTGAAAACATAGAATACCCAAATGATTAGTCATGCCCCGATAGATAAATTGGAGACATGATAAATTGAAGATCAAACTTACTCTAATGGTCATGTTGCTAAGGCCAGCATTGAAGAGTGTCTTCAGCTAGAAGAACTCCAGCTGAGAGCACCTTGTCGCTGGAAAGAATCTTGAAGTCTTCAACCCCATGCTTCGATAGTCGAGGAGCTCTGTTCATATCCTCAAAGAACCGCCGCCACGATCGAGGGAAGCGGCACCCACCACTCCAATAGACTATAAAAAAGCGAGGCTTCCATCCCTTTATTGAGGATGGAACCCTCGAACTTATTTTAAAGGACCTCTGAGGTCCGATGTAAGGCCAGCAGGAGTTCTTCGGAAAGACGATGCTATGACACGCCTAGAACAGGGGCACCATGGCTGTCACTCCCGCAAACTGGCATATGGAGATGAACCCCACAATATAGCGCAGCTGTTTGGCACCACCGCCATGGGGCAAATGCCGTAGAACTCCATGACCCTTTCAATCGTTGGGTGAAGGGGAAGGCGGATGCCCGCCTTGAAGCACTCTTCATAAAAGAAAGTCTCGGACTCTAGATCATCTAAGGCTCTCTATATGGGACCCAGTATTTGCAGATCAAATTCGCCAGGAATCCAATATTCACAGTGAATTCTCTCCAGATCTGCCAGAGTTATTGATAAAGCAATGCGAGTTGGGTGCTCCATCTCTTCAAAACAGATGGAAACAACACGGCCATAGTTTTCTCTAGCTAGGGACACTTAGTCTCAGACAAGAGAATAATGCTAAGGATTTGAAAAGATGTGATTGCTGCAGACGCCGGTCTCCCCATTTTAAATCGTTGCATGAAGGGCAGAGGACATCATTAGTGAGGAACCCTAGGAGTCACGGCCTCTCAGTTCAAGCGTTGCGATCTTCAGCTCCGCCACGTGTTATCCAACTGGCTACCCTTGATCGAATTCGAAAAAGCCCACATGTTTGATAGCATGGATAATCATGTTGTATCGGCACTTATGGCATCAGCGTCTCTTCGAATTCAGCCTCCGCTAGTGGGAGTATGGCACTAGGACTCTACTCACTAAGCCCGAACATAAACTTCGAACCGGAGAGTGGGGGGGGGGGGGGGGGGGCCAACTGATGCGGGGTAAAAAGTTTCTACATAAATTTGCTAATGTGAATAGGCGGTGGGGCCCACCTTTGGGTTATGGCTGACTGACCCTTATAAGCCGAATGATGCTTTGCCAAGCTACTCTGTCGGCATCTCCGCCAGAATCTTACCAGACCGAACCTTGGTCTACCGACCTTCGGCTTCCTTCACCAAGTTTTACTCCAAAACTAGGGTTACCGAACCTCAACAGTCGGAAGTCTCTCAACCGGTTGTTCCATTTGTCGAGCTTTGGTCCGCACTAAACATCTTGAACACCAAATCATCAGAATCACAGTAATCTCGAAATAAGCCTTCTTATATAGAAATGGGAGCCAAATATAACCTCTTTCGTGATTAGCGGGATTGAAGATTCACTGATAAGGTATATGTTGAAATTAGCTTTATCCTTCTTCAAATTCTACAACTGTTTTCTAAAAATCAGGTAACAGTATACCTTCTCTGCTGCCTTAAAATGTCAAGTCCTAGGACCCCTCAGGTACACACAAAAAAAACCTCTTATTGATGCCATTACACTCGAGAACTCCCCTCTGAATTCCTTTCTCTAAAAATCTTCACATTTTCTGTGGCTAAGAATTTTTACTGATTTGAATGTTGGAGGGTCTTTTGTAAGAACCATCTACCTCATCCCTTGCATGAGGATGTTGTTTTGCAGGTCCACAAGGATGAAAAGATGCCATCTGAACCTCTATGTGCACTGCTATCTCACCTAAAGTTAGGAGAATGGAAATTCGCAGCAACACCCCCTTATAAATGTTGCTACAAGATCATGACTTCTGGAAACATATTTATCAAGCACTTCTATAGAAACGGAAGTCCTTTCTAACTACTCCACTGGAGTGTGGCGTGTGCAATGCACATGGTATGGAAAATAAAGACAATAGAATAAAGAGAGTAATACACATACACATCGGTGAGCTTTGAGCGTTCACACATGAAAAAGAATTCTAAATTTTTATATTAAGAAATGATTCTGTATATAGAAATCATACATAGTTGAGAAGAAGCCGAAATTGCCACATTCTTGGACTGTAACACGGGCACCTCAGTATAGTAGAATAGATTAATATTTAAAACTTTATGTTTTATCGTAAAATAGGTTACTTGAGGGTTGTTAATGTGTTTTTACTTAATCATCTAGGATGTATCATTGAATACTTAACTAAAATCTCTTTGCCATTCAGTGTTAAAGGGAGACCTAATACTCTGGATTATAATAATTGGCATGAATCCATGGTTACCTGTATCAGATTGGACATCAACCCATTTGACTAACGAGTCAGTTGTTTAATGATCCAACAAATCACCATAATTGGCCTGAATCTATAGTTATTAGAATTAGATCGGACATCGATGCAGGTGAGAGACGAGTTCATAGTTTAATAGTCCAATCAATGGATTGATAATCAAACTAAATAATAATTAAGATATAATTAAAATTTAAAAAATAACTCATAATAATATAAAATTTAATTATTTTAATAACCTAAATTTTAAATATTTAAAATTAAGTCATTTAAATTAATATCTATATTAATATTTACAATTAATTTTAAATTTTTTAAATAATAATAATAGTTTATAAATATGAAAAAAAGTATAATAAAGATATAATACCATAAAGTTACATGCAAATTAAAGAGATGAGAGAGATGGAAGACAGAAACAGATATAATCTTAAAATATTAAAAAAAAGAAATCTTTGAAAACTAGCATTTATATTTAAATTATATTGATTAAAAAATAATTTTGAAAGATATTAAGAACAATTTAATTGTACCGATTCATATTGACTCATTGGGTCATCCAAAAAAACAAAAAGTCCCATTTTCATCGAATCAATTATATATCTAATTGGTGTAATTAAAGAATGATTCATCCGGCTGATCCTCCGTTTGATTTCGAATGTGACATTTGTGGGACCCACCAATTTTGTATAATTTTTTCTACTTCACCGTATATAACGTTTAAGGCCAATGTTTAGAAAGTTGGATCGGGCAATGAACCGGATTAATATTAGGGTCGTGGATGGATGGATCGGTTCGATGGAATAAATCGATTTGATTGGACTAAATAATATTATAATTAATTTTTAATTTAATAATATAAAATAATAAAATATAAATATTAATTTAAATAAAAAATTAAAAGAAATTAATAGTTAGGTTGGATTGATTTGAAATCGATGATTTTGTTTAATTTTTATTGAATTATATAAAAATTTATTTTAATAATAAAATTGAATCGGACTGATAACCAGTTTTTGATCGAATGGATCCGTCTGATCCAGGCTTTTTTTTTTTTTTTTGGTACAGACGGTGATTCACACCATCCTAGATCGGGACGAATCCGTTACATCTGAAACTAATAGCTGGAACATAATCAAAGGGCAGTAGTCGCCCGATCTCCATATCCAATATCCAGAGTGAGAGGCCATTCTGGCCGCAATTCAGTCCGTAACAGCATGGCGGATTTGAATGTTGAAAGCTTCCAAGATCATAGCTCGGATATCACATAAGATAAGAATAGAAGACAAGCGGGAACTATACTGCTGACGAATCCATCGAATAACGATAATGGAGTCCCCTTCAATGATAAGCCTGCGGGCACCAAGAGTCCGATCCAAAAAGCACTATTTATGGCCCCCCAAGAAAAATAGCTCCCAGAGACCCCCCCAGTCTTCGTGGTATTCTACTTTTGCTCCCTCCCCCACCACCACCTCCCTTCTGCCGCCTTAGTAGACCAGACCGCACCGTCCGCAGTTAAACGGACCACTCTATATGAAACCATAGCTATTATTGCTTTAATTCTTCCTTCCCGATCGACGTCCGCCAAGTTTCATACGATATCTCTCCTTCCATGGAGCCTGGGCACCACAAGGCTCGTGGCGGCCGCGGCAACGCCGACGTCGGAGGCGACGAGCGGTGGCCGGCCATAGTAAACGCTTGCTTGCTTGTAATTACGCTCTCCGGTGCTGCGATTCTCGGTTGGTGGGTCGTCGACTTCCATCCGTCCAACCGGCAGCTATGGATGGTCCCTCTCGGCCTCGTCATGGCAGGCACGCCGGTGATCGCGTGGTTTTCCGTCTTCGCCTCCTCTGCCTGCCACCGGCGCCGGCCCAGCCCTCCGGCAGCGTTCGAAACCAAGGTTTGCAGTGTGGTGTGAGTCGAAGGAGGAGCCATCCTTAAATCTCACAGTTTTTTTTTTTGGGGGGTTGATTGTAGGTTTTAATTTACATGCTGAAATTTTTTTTTTTCCGGAATCTTTAAACAAACTATTTCCAGCTTGATGTGTGGATAATTGCATGCGTTTATGGGTCTAATGAGGTGTCACATTTTCTCCATGTCGCCGTCTAACCAATGGTTTGAATACGTAATGGAGCTGTTACCACTCTATATATTAAATATATTATCGTGGCGTGTGAATGGAGTACTCCTCTCTGTCTTTCCCGCGTTCGCCTCTTTGTGAGGGGAGTAACCATCTGGGTTGGGTGGGATAATGAACTCGGAAGCGAGACTTTCTTCAGCCGGCGGCGACGCCGGCGGCTTGAATCTACCACTCTCACCAGCAATACAAAGTTTCTCTTACCCATGGAGAGAAAACTAGGGAGAAAAAAAAATTAGGAGAGAAAATAGAAGAAAAAATAAAATTTATCTTGTTTGGATGGATAAAAAGTCAAGAGAAAAGAAAACTAAAAGAAAAATAGAGAAAAAAAGTGATGAGCCCCATATAAAAGTTTTCTCTCAATATTGATCCTTTCAAAAAAAATAACCGATGCATTTTTAATCATCTATAATAAGGATATTATTGTCATTGTAAATTATCAACTTTTCTCTCCTCTCTATTTTCCTCCCACTCATCCAAACAGAAAGAGAGAAAATATTTTCTCTTTAATTTTCTTTCCTTCAATTTTTCTCTCCTCCCAGTTTTCTTTCCTTTCACTTTTCTCTCCATCCAAATAGAGCATTAGTTTCTTTCATAAATTAATAACATGTTTCTGTTGATGAGTTGGGCAATTTCCCATAGGTGGCAATTTTTTCAACGAAAAAGTCTTTGTACATCAGGTGCAATACAGCTCGCGCGTATCATGCCAGATGATTAATGCATACCATATGCATATACGTGCTAAGAGCAAAAATATCTTTCCTTCTTTGGCGCGCGTTGCGTATACAGTGCATGCTAATCATCGAGCGTGATGCAGCTTCTGCTGCATTACCAGGTTCTCTAGTGCATCAAGATTTTTTCTTTTTCAACTTTCATCGGTTTCGCTCAACAAAAAAAAAAAAAAAGTTTAGCAAGTTGTGCACGTTTTCTTAGAATTTAAGATTAACAAATTTTAGATAGAGGTAAGAAAAATAACTGGAAACTAATTAGTCTGATCCAATTATATCACAATAATTAGATACGGACTCAACTTATTTTTTTTTGATAATTTGATCCCAATTAACATTTAGATATTAATTATATTCCAACCATTGTAGATATAAATTAGTTAAAGAAAAAAGATTGAATTTGAATCTTTTTATACATGTAATTAATTATTTGTCATATTATGTTTCTTTACCATCATCTACCACAAGTTCATTAGGTATAAAAGACCATTGTGATAAAAATATTTCAATTTAAAAAAAATATATATATATTATTTTTTGATTGGTTTGGCCTCCTAAAATGATGATTATATTGAATATCAAAATTTTATAATTCGAAATTCAGACAAAGCACATGGCTTCGTTGATACTATACTTTAGTGCATTTGTTTTAGTCGTGTGACAATAAAATAGTGCATGCGAATCGCATTGCTAATTGTTTCCTACTTACGTCTACTCTACTTAAATCAAAAACACATCTTGGCCTTACAAGTATTTATCCTAATTTTGCATTAATCTCATACAACAACCATATTATCTACTACAGCACACTTTATTATTCTTGAATTGGATTTTGAGTGGCTGCATATATTTTGCACACGCCTAATTAATTCAAATTATGGATTATTCTAAACCTTGCTAGAACTCCAAACTACCAACAGGTTTTTGAGCGTTCAATTGCCATCTCTCAATATGTTTAACTTTCAATGTGAGTGTTTGTTGCCTTAATTTGCATGGAAAGTAAGGTCAGAGGTAGGTCGAGCCGAATTAGATCACATCCCAACCTGAGCCTAGCCTCAAATAATAAACAAAATATCAAAATGTAGATTCAAACTAGCCTAAAATCTAATATAATTAGACCGATTTACAACAATATGTTTTACGTTAAAAACTGGATCGGCAAAGTTAATTCTCGGCTTTTAAGCATTAAATTACACATAATTACTTTAGAACAAGACAGGGACATCAAATTAATTAGTTCCAAGCAAAGAAAAAATGGACATAGTTGACGAGAAATCTAATATAAATTTAAAAAATCTAATATTTTTTTTAAGGTTTGCAGATTGGATTTAGGCTGGGTTTGGTTTAGATTAAGAGCCATTGCTTTAGGTCATTTTCAGACTTAATTTTCGACAAGGTCTATAACGAGCCAAGTAAAACAGTCCGAGTCTTGTTCAAAAATTATTTTTAATTAGATCCTAACTTTATGCCTAAATCCAACTCGAATTATTTAAGCCTAACTTGAAGTCCAAACCAATGGTCTCCATGGGAGATGGATTAGAGTCTTGATATATAGGATGGCTAGATAACTGGAGCCTCTCTCCTGTCAAGAATAAATTAATAGATCAATATAAAAGTATTAATCGTTTCCATCGTCATGCTTGGATGGAGAATAAGGAGGAGGGGGGAATATCAGCCTCACAAATATTCCAAAGCTAGTCTTCATATGTTAGGTGCGTATATGCGCTGCCAAACCAAGAAGGATACCACCTTGTTGGCCAGCAGCGTTTGGCTGGGGGGAGTGTCTCCTGGGGCCGGTTGCATTTGGTGTTATTTGAAAGCTCCTCTTGGAACGCCCCACACGTAAAAGTCTTGGTATATTGCCTCGGTATAAGTCAGTGTAGCATAGTTTGTATCGAGTGCGATAATTCGCTCGTGCATAAATTTGCACAAAAAAATTTGCTTGTAATCACTGCATCCGATGCAGATCAGGGAGCTTCTATTTACACCGCAAAAATTACTCAGGACACTCCTCCATTAAAAAAAAAAAAACTAAATTTCTAAATAACCCTTAGGTAGTGTTTGATATGGGGGATAAAGAGAGATATCCAGGGGATATCCCTCCTTATTCCCAAATGCTATAGCTAGAAGGGATAGGTCTAAAAAAATTTAACTAGAGGGGATAACCCATGGTTAACCATGGTTAACCATGGGTTATCCCTTGAACTTATTCCCTAGGGAACCTAGAAACAACTAATGTTATCCCTTGATGGCAAACTTGTAATTTTAAAAAAATGCTTATTCCCTCAGCTATCCCCTGGATAAATGCTATCCCGTACATTTTTCCAGAGATAGCTTTTAGGCTATCAAACACTACCTTACTCTTTTCTCTTCGCACCCCCACCCTGTCCCCTCCCCCTTCTCCTTGGCACCGCTCCCTCCGTACTCTCCTTCCCTTCCCTTCCGGCACTCCTTCGGCCTTTGTCTTCTTTTCACTCTTCAATGCCCGTCCTTTCCATCCGATGCCCCTTCCGGCACCGTCTCCTCCCTTTCGGTGCTAGGGATAGAAGGAGATGGTACCGAAAGGGAGCCGATGCCGAGAAAAGGGCATCGAGGGTTGGTGTCGGGGAGTGGGGAGGAAACAGGATCGGAGGGAAGGGGTGGGTGGAGGGGTGGTGCTAGAGAGGAGAGGGAAGGAGACGGATCAGATATGTAGAGAAAAGGATAAGAATAATTTAAAAAATTAGTTTTTTAAAAAAAAAAAAAAAATATACCGAATAATTTTAGTGGTGTAAATAAAAGCTCTCTCCAACATCAAAAGTGATGTACGAAGACTTTTTTCTGCTCGAAATAAAAGACTTGGGTTTTCTTTCCCAGGTTGAGCAACACGTTTTTTTAAGGTTAGAGGTCCACGCACGGCAGGTAAAAGTCATTACAGCTATTAGGCCCGTTTTATCGCTTAGCTGGTTGTGGTCTTCTTTGATTCATAAAATTTGACCATTCGGCAGGTAACATTAACAACGACTCAGAGATTATGCATCAGATGATGATATTTAGGAAGGTAGGATTTTGTTAGCTAATTCCATGGTTTGTTGATATCATACACATTAAAAGAAGTTCTGTTACCTTCTTTCGTCAAAAAGTTGACAACTCGTAAGAGTTATAAATATGATGCATGGCGGTGAGAGTTAATATATGGTTGAGTATTGAGTTACCTATCACTATTACTTCATGATTTTTCTTTCTTTTTTTTTTTTTAACGTAAATGACGTTGGAGAGCATTTTTAAGTGTCTTTATCTTCCAATGCAACCAAAGAAATTTTTAGCAGCTATCAAGCTTCCATCAATCCTGCTCTTTGACATATGATCTTGCCTGCGAGATGTTTATAGTATTCAGATCGGTTATGTCTATCGTGAAGCCAATTCTACAATTGACTGGATAGTGGCATCGATGACTTATCATCTAGATTTTTGAATTTGAAAACAGGATGATCCATGTCCTTTTATACTTAAATAAATATTATATTCTATCTATCTGGACTGACTCGTACTAGAATAGTATGATCATCCGTTTGTAAAAAAAAAAAAAAAATTATTTTTAACCTTTTGACATTTAGCATCATGATATTTATGTTCGAGTTGTGACCATCAACCTAAACCTATTGCCACCGGATCGAAGAACTTCAAGAGAGTAATTGAGATGTTCAATTTTTGTTACCATATAAAATAAGCGTAGCGGTAAAAGTCTAGGTTGCTGAAATTTACTGGTTGAAACGCAAAATAAACTATAAATAAAGTCCAACTACTTGCATATGGGCACAATAAATTATAAAAATCTCTAGTAGTACTTGTACCATCGAGTCATAAATGCAGCAAACCATTTGCTATGCTTAATATCTGTTTAGAAAAAAAAAATGACTTCTGAATTTATTCATTGTAGAAAATATAACGACCATATTATCGCAACAAATTTTTAAAAGCTTAAAGATAAAATTAATAACTTTAAACTTTAAGATAAAATTTTTTAGTTATATTTCTTGAATCCTAATTTTAAAGTGATAGCTAGTGAAAGGAGCACTTATAAATTGTTTAGAGCTCTTTTAGGATATTGTACCTTCAATTAGCATAATTACACAAACAGTGGTGAACTTTGTATCATTTGAATTATTGAATATTCACCAAAGTCTACAATAGTGTATAGCCAACAATGTCAAGATGATTAATTGTTTTGTGAATAAGCACAAGTCCCTTAGTTTTCTATAAGTATCTAAATATCGTCTTTACTATTATTCAGTAACAATGACTTAGATTTGAAAAGTACCTTTTCAATAAATTAGCTGGATAAATAATGTTTGATTAAGTACATATGCTAACATATATCGAACTTTTTACAATACTAAAGTATGACATACTTTTCATAACCTTTCTTTCTGCATTAGTCTATGAGCACTGAGCATTATTCATTTACTTTATATGTCAAAGATATACCAAATTCATAATTCTTCATATTAAATCTCTCAAAAAAAAAAGATTAATGCATGCTCTTTGAAACAAATCTAAAAATTTCTTAGATCTATCTTCTATATATTTCAATACTAAGATATATATTACTTCCCATAGATCTGTATTGTCAAAGTGCTCAAATAGTATATACTTTACTTCATACAATAACCCTAAGTTGTTGCTAGCAAGCGAGATATCATTAGTATATAAAATCAAAAAAATAGATTTTCTTTGACTAACCTTAAGATACATATATGAATCAATTGTATTTTTAACAAAATTAAAGTTAAAATAAATTAATAAAACTTCAAGTATCACCGCCTAGAAGTTTGTTCTAGGCTACATATCAAGTTTTATTGTCATAAAACTTAGCCCATTTACCTTTTTCCATATCTAGCAAAGGGCCTTTTGTTCAACAGTGCTATTATCAATAATGTTAAGGACTCATCCTTAACATAGGCAATATCAAGATCAGTTAATCTCAAGGTTAATTTAGCATTTTTCTTTCATCTCATAAAATTATTTTTAGTTAAAGTCTCAATGGTGCAAACTTAATTATTTATAGCAATGTTACTGGTAGTTGAAATAAAATATAATATATCATTGATTAAATATATGAATATTAATAAATCATAAGAATATGATGAACCATAAACTTTAGTAATATTCTCAAAGGTTCAAAAATGCATCACAATATAAACACCTTTGGGCATAATATATAAGACACCATGTAATATGTTGATTTAGGTACCAACTCACAAAATTTTTATATTTAGATCATGAGATAAGTGTCAATAAGTGCATGTGGTCTGGGCATTGAGTTTAATTCAACACCTCTATTCGGCCATTTGGTTCATTTGTTTGTATGATTGAGTCAAGACTAGCAAATGAGTTTAACTAGTTGATCTAATCCATGACACCCTCAACATCAATTAGATTAAATATACTAATTGGGTTCAATTGAGAGCCAAATGCAGCATTTTGGATTAATGAGCCAATTTGATTATTAATACCTAATTATTTATTAAATCAAAATCATTACAATTGGGTTAAATCTTGTACTTTATCTTGATCAATATGCTTAGTTGAAACTAATTAAGTCAATCGCAAGGCTTAGGTTTGACAAGTAGGTCCAATTACTAATAAATTTAAGATTTGAACTCAGCTAGCAAGTTTAATTACCAATGTTGGGCAAGTACAATATTTTGGCTTAGCCACATGGCTTAATTCTAAATCTTTCTTTAGTATGGTTAGGTATCGAGCTCAGTCCTCTTGAATGAAACCCAATTGGTAAATAAGTCATATCTAATTTGAATAGGTTTGGACCATTGAGATCTTGAATACCCAGTTGAGATCATGATATATAATCAAAAGAAAATAAAGAGAGGGTTATGACATCAAATTTAGATGGTTGAGTTGGTCTAAAGTATTGAATTCAGGTTTTGGGCTCAAAATGATGTGGGTTCAAATCATACTCTCTATTCCTAAGTCCGCCTTCTCAAATACATGTTCATAAATTCTACATAGTGCCTCCTGTCTCTTTCAATAGTGGTGGTATAAAGAGGCTTGGTCCCTATCAATCAACCATGGGATAATGGCTTATAAAGTTCCACCCCCAAGGATTCTTCCACACCAAGTTTAGGCCAAATGACGAGCAGTAATCCCCTACTTTTCTATGGACTCAAGTCTTGAAGTAGTTTGAGTAGCCCACAACAGGCCTGCAACAGCTCACAGCATCAAAAGAGAGTCGTGCTCTTAGATTAAGTCTTATAAGAAATCCTAAAAATCCTACTTCCAGCCTCAAAGGGGAATCCTAGGCCACCCTTAAAGGGAAGTCCTACTCCTAAGTCAATCTCAAGAGGAGTCCTATTCATAGGTGAAGCTTCAAAGAGTAGTCCTACTCTTAGGCCATCCTTAAAGTGGAGTCATAGTCCTAGCTTGGCTAACATTCAAAGGGAGTTCTACTCCTAAGTCAGCTCCAAAAAAATTGTTATATCTAAGTGGAGCCTCAAAGGAAGTCCTACTTCCAAGCCACCCTTAAAAGGGAGTCCTAATCCCAAAAGCGGAGTCTTACTCTTAAGTAAAGTCTCAAAAAAAAAGTTCTGCTCCTAAGCCAGGCTTTAAAAGAGAATCCTACTCTCAAGTCAGGTTTCAAAAGAGAGTCCTATTGTTATGTCAAACTCCAAGAGAGTCTTATGGTCAGATCAAAAGAGAATCCTACTCCTAGGTCAAAGTCCAAAAGAGTCCTATTCCTATATCAGAAGGGAGTTATATTCTTAAATAAGCCTTAAAGGGAGTCCTACTTTCAAATCAGGTTTCAGATAGAGTCCTACTCTCAGCCTCAAGAAGAGTTCTACCTTAGGCTACCCTTAAAAGGGAATCCTACTCTTAGGCTAGCCCCAAAGAGAGTTATACTTCTATAACAACTTTAAAGGAAGTCTTACTTCTAAGTCAGCCTTAAGAGAAGTCCTACTCTCAAGTAAAACTCTAAATAAAAGTTATACTCTCAATACAAGCCTTAAAAGAAAGTACTTACTCTTAGGTCAGGCCTCAAAAGGGAGTCCCACTCCCAGATCAGGCCTTAAAAGGGATCCCACTCTCAGGTTAGCCTTAGAGTGAATCCTATTTCCAAGTCAAGTCTTAAAAAGGGAGTTCTACTATTAGGTTGAGCCAACTCAAAGAAAATCCCTACTTGAACCAAAAAGGAGTTTTGCTCCTAATTTTAGTCCCATTTGACTCGAAGAGGAGCCTTGCTCCATCAATTTTTTGAAACTCTGCTCTATTAAAACTCTGGAGCCCTTCTCCAATAGATATTAGAGTCTTGCTCCATCAAACTCTTGGAGCCTATTCCATTGAAAATTGGACCCTTATTCTATCAATCTTTTGGAGTCCTGCTCCATTAAAAATTGGACCCTTGCTTCATTAAACTCTTGGAGCCCTATTCTATTGAAATTGGAGCTTTGCTCCATCAAGTCCTAAAGCCCTGCTTTAAAATAGGAGCCCAACTTCATCAAAACTGTTAGAGCCCTACTCCATCAAATCCTAGAGCCCTCCTTCATTAAAACTCTAGATCCCTTTCCATTAAAATTGGAGCATTGCTTATCAAATTCTTAGAACCCTGCTCCATTTGAGATCAAAATCTTACTTCATTAAACTCTTAGAGCTTTTCTTCATTAAAATTTGAGCCTTACTCCATTAAAATTTGGAGCTCTACTTCATCAAAGTCCTAGAGCCTTGCTCCAAAATAGGAGCTCGCTCTATTAAAACTCATGGAGCCTTTTTTCGTCAAAACTCTTGGAGCTCGTTCTATGAAAATCCTAGAGCCTTGGTTCATCAAAGTTTTGGATCATTTCTCTATTAAAAATTCTAGAGCCTTGTTCTATCAAAGTTTTGAAGCCTCTCCGTTAAAAATCTTGAAGCCTTGCTCCATCAAAAGTTGGAGCCATGTTCCATCAGAAGACCGAAGCCTTACTCTACTCCATTAAAATTCTGGATCCTTATTCTATTGAAATTTTGGAGCCTTGCTCTACTAGAACTTAGAGCCTTGTTCTTTACCTAATTGAGGCCAAAACTAAAAAAAAGGGAACAAACTTGGAGGCAAAAGAAGACTTGAAGGAGGATAAACCTATGACATTAAATCATATAATGCCATTTTGAACCTTAAAACCCAAAAATAATATAAATAATAATAATAAAATCCTTTTAATGCATATATACTAAAGGTTAACAAAAGTTATGATATCTTAATCATAAGTTTTCTAGCCTCTAAAGTAGAAGTAATTAATTGTGGGGACTTACATCCACTAAAAATTTTAACCCTACACCACGTAAAATAAAGTTGCCATCAAGAAGGGCAAAAACATTGAAGCAAAAAACTCTCTTACATCCATGGTTTTGAAACCAGATCGAATTGACTGATCGAATCGGTTCAATCAAGAATCGGTCATCAGGCTGGTCTGATTTTATTATTAAAGTTGACTTTTATATGATATGGTCAACTTTAGTTTTGATAAATAAAATTAGGATTGATTTTTTTTAGATTTTTAATTTTTTACTTCGGTTGCCCGACTAAGAGAAGCAGTCGATCCACCTTCCTGAGCGAAGGCATTATATCTTCAGAAAGTGATGGAGCTGGTGCTCGTATGGTACCATCAGAGGCCTGGCTCCTAAGGATCAGCTATAAAGTCGGCCCTCTCTATAGGCCTGGCTATCATCCAATCAAATAGTTCGAAACTCCATCATCTCTTCCTCTCTTTCCGATAGCCATCCTTAGGATTTTTCCATCGAAGCCCAGAGGTAAGAATTCTTTGTTCTAGACCTTCCTTGACCCTTTGGCTAGCCATCCATCGACTGCCAAAGAGGTGGAAGAGGATTGGTTTGGTGGTGAGAAGCCATGGCTGACCCCTTAACCCTCATCTTCTACTTTTCTTTCCTTCTCTCTATAATATAATTACCTTTTCATCCGTTAATAAATTAGGAGAAAATGTTCATGTTTTTTCCCCATCACACGTAGCGTAGCTCATAAAAACACATTACAAAATGATTATTTTGTTGAATACCTATTTGAATACAAAATGGTTGACTAACGTATTGGAATTGATGATGATTATTATTAATAATTAACATTATTGTTGATCATGTATGAGAATTAATGATTAATTTATTTATTATTTTATTATTGTTATTTGATATTAATTATTGCTAATATGCATAACATCAACTAATTTGGATTAATTATTGCTTAATGAAATTGTGTTGGTGAACTATTATTATTGTCTAGTTTGAAATTATGTTGGTAATTTAAATTCTAGATATATATGTGTGTGATATATGTGGTGATGAGCTATTATATTTGTATGCTTTCTTCAATGACAATAAATATATATATGTGTGTGTGTGGCTTTTTTATGTAAATTATAGAAAAATGAAAACAATTAGATTACAGTCAACACCATTAAGTGAAGCATAATCTAATGAATAAGTTTTTTCTGATGTAAACATTCGACAAAAAAAGATTTAACATAGAGATATATTACTGAGAGCTAGAATTCTTAAGGAAAGAGGGTCTTTATTTGCAACTTTTGCTAGAAGCAAAATGCAGGTGGAGGGATTAACAAAAGGCAATGTTGATTCATGTAAAAAAGTTCCTTCAGATGTTTACTTTTTAGTACAAGGAGCTTTGCAAGAGAATGTTCAAAATGCAAAATAAAAGAAAGGTTGTTATGATGATATAAGTCCATATGGTAAATCGATCCATAAATTTGAAGGTAATGATGTTCAAAAGATTCCTTAAGTAGCAAAAACTAACATTGGTGTCGATGCATCCTCAAAAGGGAAGAGAAAAGCTACATGTGATATTGAAGCTTATTTTAAACATGGAATAAATGATTCTACCCAACCTAGCATAAAGGCTGCCATGCAAAGTAAAGAGAGACAACATGATACTGATATGGCAATTGCTATGTGATTTTATGATGCTTGTATTTCATTGAATGCTATGAATTCTTTTTTTTTTTCAAGTTGCAGTTGGCAAAATAGCAAGTATGGGCCATGAATATAAAGCTCCTATTTTTATCATGCAATGAGAGTAAATTTATTAAGAGATTGCAAGTAATAAATCAAGATGACGGTTGCCGTAGAAAAATTCATTCTCCAACTCGAGCGTAGTCTGTCCATGGATCTGGGTATCAACCTTTCGCTCGAATGGACCTGCAAGATAGTCCTCTCACAGGGAATGTTAGGGGTGGCCTCTGCGAAGACCCTTCGACGTCCAAGTCAGTGAAAATTTATAGCAAGCAGATAAGAGGAGAAGGCTCTTACAGAAAAGTCCATCAAGAATGGCTCCCGAGAGCTTTGAATGCTCTGCTTGAGCTTCAATAATTTTTTTAGTGAGAGAGTGAGCGTACCTATAAAGTTCTTGGGAAGGGTATTATAGACTGTCCGAATATTGGTGGGTTGCTCACCTGATTCCTCAAACGTGTCTTGAAAGATGGAAAAATCAGAATAATTTGACTCTAATTCGAATCAGGTTTGTTACGAGGCCGATGATATTCGAATCCTGTTTATTAGAGGATCAACGGCTAGAAAGGCTAGTTGATGCTTTGAGATTCAGCGGTTTATAGACCCTAAGCCATAATTGGCATTATTGGCTTTATTTCCCTCCTATGATGGTTGGGGGCCCACGTAGCTGGAATCTTGCCAGATAACATGGATTTGAACTTCTGTTAATTTTGAGAAATTCACTTTGAAAATCAAGCAATTGGAGCCATCCATCGTGTGAAGGATTCATGACGATTGATAGCATGCACACTTGGGCTAGATGTGGGGGTAGCTTGGTTTTGCAAAGGTTCAAGGATACCTCGGTCTCGCCAAGGTATAGGGATAGCTCGGTCTGGTTGAGGCACAGGAAAGCTCGATCTGACCAAGGTATAAGGATAGCTCGGTCTGACCGAGATACAAGGATGCTTTAGTCTGGTCAAAGTATAAGGATAGCTCGGTCTAGCCGAGGTATAAGGATACTTCGGTCTAGCTAAAGTATAAGGATAGCTCGGTTTGGCCGAGGTATAAGGATACTTCGGTTTGACCGAAGTATAAGGAAAGTTCGATCTGGGCGGGTATAAGGATACTTCGGTTTGACCGAAGTATAAGGAAAGTTCGATCTGGGCATGGTATGAGAGTACTTCGGTTTTGCTGAGACGTAGTCGCTTTATCTTTTTTTGGACACAACAATTGGCAAATCAAAAATTGAAAGTGATCCCAACATTTTCGTCATACGCATGGATATTAATGTAATGATGATTTTACCCCGCATCAATGACTATTGATGCTTTTCGAAGGACTTGGGCTAAAATAGGATATACTATCATAAATGATGGATGGACAGACTCAAGGCAAAGGTCATTGATCAATTTTTTGGCATATTATCCTAAAAGGATTTCATTCATTAAATTAGTTGATGCTTCAGATTTTACTACAGATGCAAATGCATTGTGCAATTTGTTTTATGAACTTATTGAAATGGTTGGTCAACAAAATGTGGTGCATTTAGTGACAAACAATGGAGCTAAGTATAAGGTGGTTGGAAAGAAGATTCACAAGAAATATCCTGATATTTATTGGTCTCCATGTGCAGCCCATTGCATCAACATGATTATGAAAGACATTACAAAATGCCTACTATACAAAGCTTAGTCATTCTTGCTTCAAAGATAACCATATTTATCTACAATCATAAGCGGGTCTTGAATTGATTGGGAAAACAACCAAATTGGATAGAGATTGTTCATCTTGGACCTACTCACTTTGCCACCACTTTTTTTGCATTGAAGAGTTTGCATGATCATAACGACTACTTATAAGCTTTGGTCATTTATTCGGACTTCAAAAAGTTTCATATGTTGTCAAAAGGTAAAGAAGTGAAGCAAATTATTTTGAATAAATTTTTTTAAAAAATTGATTGATCATAGTAAAGATTATGGATCCATTAATACGTTTATTATGGATTTGAGATTACAATGAGAAGCCAGCTATGGGTTGTGTATGATGAGATATATATTGCTAAAAAAAGTATCAAGAAATTGTTTAAGAATAAGAAGAATTTGTATAAGCCTTATACTATCATTATCAAATATTGTTGGCATAAGACGTTGCGTAAAAGGATCCTTGTGCTGTCATATTGGTTGAATCCGATATTTTTATATGATGAACAAAACTTGTGCAAGAAACTAAAGGTTCTTCGTAGCATTATTGAGGTGGTTAAAAAGCAAACTTTATTTAAATCATCTCTATTAATTGATGAGATTGCAATATATAGGAATAAATTAAAGACCTTTAGTAGGCCACTTGCATACACTACTTGCAAGACTATTCGTCCGAGTAAGAATGAAACTAAATTTTTTTAAATTTTTTTATAGTTGTTTAATAATTTGATATAATATTTTTTTTTCTTTTATATAGATGAGTGGTAGAGATTCTTTAGTTATGATACTCTAATTTGCAAAAGCTAGCAATTAGATTTCTTAATCAAACCATCGCTTCTTCTGGATGCGAGCAAAATTGAAGTGTATTTGAACATATACATACCAAGAAAAGAAATATATTAGAGCATAAAAGACTTAATAAGTTGGTATATGTTCACTATAAATTGTGTTTGCAAAATAAGTACAAAATAATTTTATTATTTTTAGTGTGTTTTTTGTTTGTTGAAATGTTCTTTCTATTTATTTCTTGCAATATTGGTTTGATCTCAATTATAATTCATAGGCTCAATTCGAGAAATAAATCTTATGATCCAATTGATTATGAGTCAATTGAGAACATTGAGTTTTGGGTGGTGGAAGAAGAAATAAAGAGAGCTTGACTATGAGGAATTGAAAAACATGACGGAAGAGCAACCAAAGTGTGATGATGAATTAATTCATATGATCAAAGATTAATCTTGAAATGGTTAATGCTTTTTGATATTCAAATAAATATATTTGATTTTATTTTATTTTTATTTTATTTAGATGGTAAAGAAGAATTGGTGGTTATTGAAGATGGTGATAATGCAATAGTTGATGGAAATAGAATGAGTCGTAATGATTTGGATGAAGAGGATTGGCTACCATCTCCTCCGAAAGACTAGATGATAATGTTGAACTTTTATTGAATAACTTTTAATATTTTAGATTATTGATATGTTGTTTTGTGAACAATTGGATGTTTAGTATGTTGGTTCGTGAAATATTAAATTATTCTTAGATTACTATTTTTATTATTATATATTCTTGTTGGATATTATAACTTCTTAAGTATCATTTTGCATCATAATTATTCTTATTGAATATTGTTATATTTTTTTAATTAGTCTTATTAGTTTCATTATTTTAAATTATAAATTTGAATAGAAAATATTATGTTATATAAATTTTTTTTGAACAAGTATATAAGTTTTAAAGATATTTTCTATAGTTTGATATTTATATTTATTATTTCCATATTATTAAATTAAAAATTAATTTGACATTATTTGATTCAATCAAACTAGTTTATCCGATTGAACCGTTTGACCTACGAACCAAATGTTAAGCTGGTTTGTTATTCGATCCGATTTTCAAAACATTACTTACATCCTATATCATCCACACCGAGATGATCCTGCCAAGGTGCAGACGGTATAGAGGTTGACATAGATTACATCGCGAACTCACTCATAGCATCCGCTTATGGCCCAAAATAGATGTAGATAATATTGGTCTAAGTTAGTATTATGATAGGCTAACTTATGACCCAAAATAAATTGTGGCGTAGCGCTCTAGCTTATGGTTTAAGTAAGCCAATACACAACCTTTAGCCCATGGGCCAAACAGGTATACGTCCCAAATTAGGCCTTAGGCCACGATCAGGCTATGACCCAAATGAATACTCCTGTCAACATAACTTCTACTATAAATATTTTATTCCAAAAGATCTTTTTTTTTATAAAACCTGATGTTGGAGTGATCCTATTGAAGCTAAAAAACAACAGTGTAGTCAAACAGAATAATATGATGCATTACTAAATTTAATCCCCTGGAGCAAGTCCAAGTCCAACCTGATGACGCCCGATTACTGGTCCTGAATGTCGGGAAAAGGAATGGATTGATTCTCGAATCCTTGTTCCACCAGGTTGCCCGCAAAAAAGTCCCAGAATCGGAGGGATTCTCCGACGCTCAAGTTAGCATCGAGGTCACAACTGAGGAGGAGCTCGAATAAGCTCTTTTTAGATGAAAAGTGTTCCCAGGGAGGAGGGATTCCTCTCTGAGTGCTAAGATAGCGATTCATTGGGGTTATCGCTCATACCTGATTATTGAGTGGATTCACCTTCTTATAGGGGTTGATACTTGCATGCCCACATGGGATTCCGTGAAAAAGGAATGGTCAGGGCTGACTCGGTGGGCCTGGAGACGCCGGGGCCGAGCGGGGCCAACCAGGAATGGTCGGGGCCGACTCGGCGGGCCTGGAGATGCCGGGGCCGAGCGGAGCCGACCAGGAATGGTTGGGGCCGACTCGGTGGGCATGGAGCTGCCGGGGCCGAGCGGGGCCGACCAGGAATGGTCGGGGCCAACTCGGCGGGCCTGGAGCTGCCAGGGCCAAGCGGGGCCGACCAGGAATGGTCGGGGGCCAACTCGGCGGGCCTGGAGCTGTCGAGGCCGAGCGGGGCCGACCAGGAATGGTCGGGGCTGACTCGGCAGGCCTGGAGATGCCGGGGCCAAGCGGGGCCGACCAGGAATGGTCGGGGCCGACTCGGCGGGCCTGGAGACGCCGGGGCCGAGCGGGGCTGACCAGGAATGGTCGGGGCCGACTCGGCGGGCCTGGAGACGCCAGGGCCGAGCGGGGCCGACCAGGAATGGTCGGGGCCGACTCGGTGGGCCTGGAGATGCCGAGGCCGAATGGGGCCGACCAGGAATGGTTGGGGCCGACTCGGTGGGCCTGGAGCTGCTGGGGCTGAGCGGGGCTGACCAGGAATGGTCGGGGCCGACTCGGCGGGCCTGGAGAAGCCGGGGTCGAGCAGGGCCAACCAGAAATGGTTGGGGCCGACTCGGCGGGCCTAGAGCCGCCGGGGCCGAGCGGGGCCGACTAGGAATGATCGGGGCTGACTCGGCGGGCTTGGAGCTGCCGAGGCCAAGCAGGGCCGACCAGGAATGGTCGGGGCCGACTCGGCGGGCCTGGAGCCACCAGGGCTGAGCGTGGCCGACCAGGAATGGTCGGGGCTGACTCGGTGGGCTTGGAGCTGCCGGGCCGAGCGGGGCCGACCAGGAATGGTCGGGGCCGACTTGGCGGCCTGGAGATGCCGGGGCCGAGCAGGGCCGATCAGGAATGGTCAGGGCCGACTCGGCGGGCTTGGAGCCGCCGGGGCCGAGCGGGGCCGACCAGGAATGGTCGGGGCCGACTCGGCGGGCTTGGAGCCACCGGGGCTGAGCGGGGCCGACCAGGAATGGTCAAGGCCGACTCGGCGGGCTGGAGCCGCCGGAGCCGAGCGAGGCCGACCAAGAATGGTCGGGGCCGACTCGGCAGGCTTGGAGCCACCGGGGCGCATTAATGTTTTGGCTTTTCTGAAATTGCCCCTGTGGCTATACCAGCCACATCAGATGCACCCCCTCGCCCCTGAGCGCTAAGGACCGTGCGCCTGCGATCCTTTGGGCAAAAGGGGCACGAAAATTTAAAAAGAATGATTGCCTCCTTAGTGCGCTTTAAATGACTTGATAAGCTGGCGCTTTATTCGAGGCAGTGTCGCTTCGAAGATCTCCCGTAATCATGCGGTAGGTGGGGCTGTCGTTGGCGCCGGACGCTCCGGGGAGGGAGCTCATTGGGGAATGGAAAAAGGCGAGGATCATCATTGCTTCTCTGTTTTCTATGCCCTACGATTGGCCTGGGATCACGCCCCTTGGGACGGATCGAGGCAGTTTGTCCTGGGCGCAGGCGGGATTTTCGGCTGATAGCTCATGGCGCAATAGATGTTTGCCACGTGGCGGGATCTCGAGCGTTGCTGATGGAAGGTGGAGGGTATAAAAGCGCTTCTAGAGTCTGGGGAAAGCTTTTACACCGCTGTTGCTTTCTTCCACCTTCTTCCTCCCTGAGCTTCTTCTGCGACCTGAGCCCTTCCAACTCCCAGGTTAGTTTCATCATTTACTCTGCCCATGGACCGTAGTGCCATTAGGGAGGGTAAGAGACCCGTAGAAGAGTCTTTCCAATCCAGTAGTGAAAACCAGGCCCCTGTAGCTAGCCAAATGCCTTGGCCGGTGGGTGGCATCACCATCCGCGACCGATCGAGGGCGATAGGACCTCCGTCCACCTCCGGTTCTCCTATTAGGGCAGCCCCCGTGTCCTCTGCCCTCCGGCGCTTCCTTCGGCGGTGAGCTCCGATCCAACAGGTCCAGCAGGGTGGCCTCCACCATGACCCCTAAGGACGTAGAGGCTGTTAGGGCTAGATATTTGGTCCCTGACTTCATTGGCCTGTCCGTGTCGGGGCCCAAAGATAGGGTGACCTCTGACTACCCAGGTCGGGTCGCTTTATATGAGGAGCTTCTCTGGTGTGGGCTGCGCCTTCCCTTCCATACTTTCTCCTTAACCTCTTAGATAGGTATAGGTTGGTGCTGGCGCAGTTGACTCTGAACTCGATTCGGATCATCTGTGCCTTTGTCATTCTGTGTCATTTTGAGGGGGCCCGTCCAGGGATATCTCTGTTCCTAGCTTTCTATAAGCTCCGCCGTCAAGGCGAGGGGGCCTGGTGGGCCTTTACCGCTAGGCCGGGCAGAGCTTTCCCTTTAGGCCTCCCGTCCAAGATTAGGGGGTGGAAGTCTAGGTTTCCTTTTGCCTACGTCGAGGGGGTAAGGGCCGCTTGGAGGGAGCCAGACACTAGCTCGAACGATGACTCCTCTGTAAGAGATAGGGATAGGGAATTGTTCACCCAACTGTCCAACTGCCAAATCCCCGGCTACAAGGAACTCCTGTCCGAGGAGAACCTAGTAAAAGCCGAGTTAGCCCGACGGCCGGTGAGCTTGACGCCTTGTTCCCTCTGTCCCGACCTTTGGTTTGTTGTATGTCGTCGCTAATGCTTGTTATCTTTTCTGTGTAGCAATGAAGATTTTCGCCAGCGATTTTGAGGCCGTCCTGAGGCAGAAAAGGCCAGCGACCGGAGAGTCGTCCAGGCCAGCGAAGAAAATTCGGAGAAGGGAGCCAGCCAGGCCGGCCGCAGCCCTCATGGCTCCAATGCCTACAGAGGAGCCGGCTGAGAAGAAGCCGGTTGTAGGAGAGGCCCCGAGGCCGGCTAGGGCCGAAGTTGAAGAGGGGGAGATCCTGGCCACCACTGAACCGACGGTGGTGGTTTTAGATGATGAGGAAACCCCCGTTGCCACCGATGTGCTCGAGGCAGGGCGGGTTACTATCGCCGTCAGCCCCCCGGCTGTTGTAGAGTTGGCGAGGGAGAGTGCTCCGTCAACTGATAGCGAGGGGGAGCGAGTCGCTAGGAGGGCCCGGGACGGGACGGAGGCGATCGGGAAGCAAAGGGGTGAGCCGAGAAGCTCGTCCTGTCAACCAGCCCGCCCCCAATCCGAAGGCCCACAGGAGGGACAAACTCGGCTGGTCCCCACAATCAGCACGATGGCGGATGCCGCACAAGCCTCCCGCCTCCTGTCGGGAGTTTGAACCGCCGAGTTCAAGGAGGAGATGCGGGGATTGAGTCACTCCGCACTCATGGATATGGTCATCGTCGCTGTTGTCCAGGTACTTTTTGAATCTTCCTCATTTTTTCCAATGTTTTTCCTTTCTGCAGCTAACATGTTTCCTCTGCTACATATGGCCAACGGTGCCCTGGGCCTTTGCGAGGCGCTGGCCCATTCTTCGAACACGATAACCAAGGCCCTGGCGCGGGCCTACAAGTACAAGAAGGAGAGCATGGCGCAGGCCGAAAGCCTTGCTCAACTTCATCAAGAGGCCTCGGCCTGCGAGGAGAGCTTAGCCGGCCGTCTACGGGAGATGGAGAGCCGGGTCGAGGCCGAGAACGGCCGGGCCTCCGCAGCCGAGGCCAAGATGGGGTTGGCCTTGGAAAGGTTGAAGGCCGTCGCGGCGCAGAATGAAGAGCTGGCTAGGCGGCTCCAAAGTGCCGATGAGGAAGTCTGGGCCGCAGGGGAGAGGGCCGCTGTCGTGAAGAAAGCGGCAGCGGAAGCGGTTTCGGAGAAGGCCAGGGCGGTAGCCTGTGCCAACGGCTAGTGCCCATGCCGAAGAAGCCGAGAGCAGGGCCTGGGAGGCCGAGGCACGAGCCAAGGAGGCCGAGCCAAAGCACAGCGAGCTAAAGCCGAGGCGGGGCAGGCCGTTACCAACTACAAGGCCTCGTCGGAGTTTAAGCAGGAAGTCATCGAGGCCAGCCTCGATGCCTATGTTCAAGGCTTCGAAATGTACAAGGTCAAAGTATCTGCAGCCCTCGAGATCGACGTTTCTGAACTCGAAACATCCGGCCTGGGGAGTCTGAGGAGGAGCCAGCAGAGAAAGAGGACGAGAAGAAGCCCGCCCCGGCGAGCCTTGAGGATCCACTGTCCGTTTTTCTTTTCTTTATCTTGTGTAACCGGCCTCAGGCCCAATTTTGTACTTCTCCCTGATTGCTAATAAAGAAGAAATTTTATCAAACTTCTCTGCGTTTTGTACCATTGTCCTTTCTTCTTTTGGAAGAACATCTCACTGTGCCTTACTTCCCGCGGCCGAGTTGCATTTGTTGACAATATCGTAGCCGAATGTTGCACCTTCTAAAATATTTTCTTAGTTTCAAATGTTGCACATGTTAATAATGCCGTAGCCGAATTTCGACTTTGGACTGGATGATGTTCGAGTGCACCCCAGAATGTAAGCCGGCCATGTGGAAGGTTACTCAAAATTTTTCATCTTGTTGCAGACTGAGATGGTCGAGGCTGATTCGGCCATCGTGGGGACGCCGAGGCCGAGTGGGGTTGGCCGGGGGGGCCTACATCGACTCGGTCAGTGATGAAGATGCCTGGGCCGATCAGGGACGACCAGGAAAGGCCATGGTTGTGTCGGCTGGCACGGAGTCTATGGGAGCCACACGGAGCGTTCTGGAGCTATCTCCATGGTCTGGATTCCATGTGAGGGGCGATCCGGCCGGATACGCAGTCGTTAGGGACTTAACCGACTTGGAGGCATCATCGCGCCGGGACCAAGTGGTACTCTGTTAGCTGCGATGCTGGCGATCTTTTTGAACCGCCTTAGGGTTTGTGTGCCACCTGAGGGGCGACTCGATCGGGTATGTAGCTTTAGGGTTTAACCAACTCGGGGGCACCGCTGTGCCGGGGCCGAGTGGTGTCCCGTTAGCTGTGATGCCAGTGAGCTCCTTTTGAACGTCTCAGGGGTTTGTGTGCCGCCTGAGAGGCGACTCGATCGGTACGGAGCTGTTAGGTCTTAACCGACTCGGGGGCACCATGTACCAGGGCCGAGTGGTGTCCCATTAGCCGCGATGCCGGTGAGCTCCTTTTGAACCGCCTCAGGGGTTTGTGTGCCGCCTGAGGGGTGACTCGACCGGGTACGGAGCTATTAGGGTCTTAACTGACTCGGGGGCATCATCGTGCCAGGGCCGAATGGTGTCCCATTAGCTGCGATGCCGGTGAGCTCCTTTTGAACCGCCTCAGGGATTTGTGTGCCGCCTGAGGGGCAAATCGATCGGGTACGGAGCTGTTAGGGTCTTAACCGACTCGGGGCACCGTCGTGCCGAGAGAGTGGTGTCCCGTTAGCCGCAACGCCGGTGAGCTCCTTTTGAACCGCCTCAGCGATTTGTGTGCTGCCTGAGGGATGACTCGACCGGGTACGGAGCTGTTAGGGTTTTAACCGACTCGGGGGCACTGCCGTGCCGGGCTGAGTGGTGTCCCATTAGCTGCGATGCCGATGAGCTCCTTTTGAACTGCCTCAGGGGTTTGTGTGCTACTCGAGGGGCAACTTGACCGGGTATGAAGCTGTTAGGGTCTTAACCGACTCGGGGGCACGTGCCGGGCCGAGTGGTGTCCCGTTGGCCACGATGCCAATGAGCTCCTTTTGAACCGCTCAGGGTTTGTGTGCCGCCTGAGGGGCGACTCGACCGGGTACGGAGCTGTTAGGGTCTTAACCGACTCGGGGGCACCACCGTGCCGGGGCCGAGTGGTGTCCCGTTAGCCGCGATGCCGGTGAGCTCCTTTTGAGAGACATGGTCCTTGGATGCAAGGGAGAGTAGGCTATAGCGTCAGAAGGGACCTCCTTTATTGCTTATGCCCCAAGAGGATACATCATTGATAATATTGGCGTAGGTTATCCGCATTCCAGGTACGTGGAATGGATTGTCCGTTGAGTTCTTCTAGTCTGTATGCCCCCCGGTGGAGTGTCTCGGTGACACGATAAGGACCCTCCCAGTTGGGGGATAGCTTGCCTCCCTCTGTAGGCTTGGAAACCTCAGCTTTCTCAGAACCAAGTCTCCGCGGTGAAAAACCTTGAGACGAACTTGAGCATTGTAGTACTTGGCCGCTCGCTGACGAAAGGTCGCCATGCGCAGCCTCGCCCGATCGTGTGCCTGTCGATGAAGTCCAAATTAGCTCGGATCAGCGCAGAGTTGTTTTCCTCGTTGAAGGACTCCACATGCAGACTGGGCAGTCCGATCTCAACGAGAATGACGGCCTCGGATCCGAAGGCAAGACTGAAGGGAGTCTCGCCCGTCGGGGCCCTAAGGGTCGTGTGGTAGGCCCATATCACACTGGGAAGCTCCTCCACCCACCGACCTTTGGACCCGTCTAGCCGGGTCCTGAGTCCTCTGAGGATAGTGCGGTTCATAACCTCGGCCTCTCCGTTGGTCTGGGGGTGACCGACAGAGGTGAATCGGTGATGAATGCCTAGCTCGTCATTGAATGCTTCATTATTAAATTGGCGGCCATTGTCGGTGACGAGGGTGTGAGGTAGGCCAAAACAGCATATGATCGACTTCCAGAAAAAGGCTTTGACTTTGCTTTCAGTGATCTTGGCCAGTGCCTCGACCTCGACCCATTTTGTAAAGTAGTCGATGGCGACTAGCAAGAATCTCCGTTGCCCTGAAGCTGGGGGGATGGCCCGAGGATGTCATTCCCCATTGAGCGAAAGGCCATGGGGCTGAGAGCGGATTCAGCGGGGTAGATGGTTGATGTTGGATGTGTGCGTGACGCTGGCAACCATCGCATTTCTGAACTAATTTAGCCGCGTCCTCCCTCATAGTGAGCCAGAAGTATCCCTGACGGAGAGCCTTTTGGGCTAAGGATCTTCCCCCCAGATGATTTCACAGACGCCCTCGTGGATTTCTCTGAGGATAGTCGGCATCGGTGGGTCCTACACACTTGAGCAGGAGGTAGGAGAACGACCTTTTGTATAGATCCGTCGAGGAGGATGAATTTGGAGGCCCTCCACTTGAGCAGTCTGGCCTTCGTTGCGGTCGTCAGGGAGAGTGCCATCGGTGAGATAGCGACGTAGGCATCCATCCATGTGGGCTCTTGGGTGAGTGGGAGGATTTCCTCGCTACCCTCTATGCTGGGCCTTTCTAAATATTCAATGTAAGCATCCCTTGCCATGCCGTCGGCAGAGGTAGCCAGGCGAGAAAGGATATCGGCCTTAGCATTTTCACTCCGGGAATGTAACTGATGCTGAAGTAAGGTAACGGGGAGGTCAGGAGCTGAACCTTGCTCAAGTACTGAGTCATAACAGGGTCACGCGCCTCATATTCTCCATTGATTTGCCCGGAGACGAGTTGCGAGTCCGTGAAAGCTCTGAGATGCCTTATTCCAAACTCCTGGGCTAGCCTTAATCCGGCCAGCAGGGCCTCGTACTCAGCTTGATTGTTGGTGGCTTCGAATAGGAACCGCAGGGCGCACTCCATCCTCTCTCCTCCTGGCCCGGCAAGAATGAGGCCGGCACCGCTTCCCTGAGAGTTTGATGTGCCATCCACATGAAGGATCCAAGTTTCTCCATCGCCATTTGGTTCGGCTCGCGTTGTTCCTTGGTAACCTCCTCAGTCGCCTCCTCCGCCCAAGTGCAACTAAGAAGTCAGCTAAAACTTGGGACTTCAGAGCCGGTCGTGCCTGGAAGGAGAGGTCGAACTCTCTAGCTTGATGGCCCACTTGGCAAGTCGGCCCAAGGTATCCGGACGAGCCAGGATGGCTCGAAGGGGTTGGTCCGTGAGCACCACGATAGGATGGGCTTGAAAGTATGGGCGGAGGCGCCGGGCAGAAATTATCAGGAAAAAAATAACTTTTTCTGTCTTGGAGTACCTAACTTCTGTATCATGGAGGACCTTGCTCACATAATAGATGGGTCTCTGGGTTCCGTCGGCGTCGAGACGCACCAGGACTGAGCTAACGGCTTCCGAAGAAGCAGCTAAGTAGAGGAAGAGACTTTCCCCATCTCTTGGCTTGGATAGGAGCGGTGGAGAGGACAGGAACGCCTTCAACCCATCGAAGGCTCTTTGGCAGTCGTCCATCCATTCGAAGCTGTTCATCTTCCGCAGGGCCTTGAAGAAGGGCAAGCATCTCTCGGCCGATTTGGAGAGGAAACAACTCAGAGCCGCTACTCTCCCCGTCAGCCATTGCACTTCCTTTTTGCTGGACGGCGGCCTCATGTCGAGTATGGCGCTGATCTTCTCTGGGTTTGCCTCGATCCCCCGCTGGGTCACCATAAAACCCAGGAACTTGCCTGCCGTGACCCCAAAGCACACTTCTTGGGGTTCAGCTTGACTTGAAACGACGGAGGTTGTTGAAGGTTTCCTCTAAGTCGAAAACGTGATCAGAGGCGCGAGTGCTCTTTGTCAGCATGTCATCTACATAGACCTCCATATTCCGTCCTAGCTGATCTTGAAACTCTGTTCATCAACCTTTGGTAAGTTGCCCCCGCATTCTTGAGGCCGAAAGGCATCACTTTGTAGCAATAAATGCCTTTCTCCGTCACAAAGGATGTGCTCTTCGTCGCTGGGGTCCATCCTTATCTGATTATATCCAGAGAAGGTGTCCATGAAGCTGAGGAGCTCATACCCGGAGGTGGAATCCACCAGCTGATCTATCCTTGGCAGGGGAAAGCTATCTTTCGGACACGCCTTGTTGAGGTCGTGAAGTCGATACAGATTCTCCAGCTCCCGTTTGCCTTTCGCACCATGACCACATTAGCCAGCCAGCTAGGGTAGTGTGCCTCCCGGATGTGACCGGCGCTGAGCAGCTTGTTGACTTCCTCATCGATAGCCTTTTGTCATCAGGAGCGAAGCTTCTCTTCCTTTGGTGGATTGGACGTGCCGTGGGTCAATGTTGAGTTTGTGGGTGATCACCTCCGGAGGGATGCCGGGCATATCAGACGCTGACCAAGCAAAAATGTCCGAATTAGCCCACAGAAAAGCCAAGAGGCGCTCCGATCCTCTGGGGGAAGGAGTCCGCCGACCGGACGGTCTTCGCCGGGTCGTCTCCCAGAGGGAAAGTTAAGAGGTGCTCGGCTGGTTCTCCTCCCTTGCTGGAATCTCTGGGATCGGGTGCTTCTAAAGTTGATTCAGCTTCCCGCGTGATAACAGGGCAGGACCGGGCTGGTCTCACCGCGCATCTCCTCGACTCCTTCACTAGTGGGGAACTGCACCAGTAAACGTCGGGTGGAGATAACTGCATCCAAAAGGTTGAGACCTGGACGCCCGAGAATGGCATTGTAAGCCAAGGGGACCCTTACGACCAGGAATTTCATGATCACTGCTTTGGCATGGCGGCGTTCCGGCTGTCATAGGCAAAGGTATCTCGCCTTCAACCCTCAGTGAGTCCCCGGTGAACCCGACCAACGGACCACCACAGGCTGAAGGGAGTCTAAAGATAATCCCATCCGAACAAAAGCGTCGTAAGTAAGGATGTCAGCTGAGCTGCCACTATCAACTAATATCCTTTTTACAGGGTGCTTGGCAATCGTCATGGAGACGACGATGCCTTCATTGTTTACATTTTTCACAACAGCAGATCCCCCTTCAGGAATTACATTATTCGCGCCTCCTCCCCTCTTGGCCGCTTAGATGCGGAGGCCGCTCCTCAAGACACCATTCCGACCGTCCGCTCAGTGGGGGCGTTATCGACCGTGGCCTAAACAGGTGGAGGCCCTATGAGGGCCGACAGCGGCTGCGCGCGCCTTCTGAACATACTTGCCAGGTAGCCCCGCTGAATGAGCTCCTCGATGGCCCATTTCAAGCTATAGCAGCTGTCAGTGTCATGGCTATAATCCCGGTGGAATCGACAGTAACGGCTTTTGTCGCGGGGAGGACCTTTCTTCATGGATGAGGGCACTGGAGGTAAGGCTTGCCCTCGATCTCCATCAGGATGGGATCGAGGGGCGAGAAGAGGTGTGAGCTTGCTCTCGTCGGGGACGGGGCTTCGACGCCTATTATCGGATCGACGAGGTGGGTCCACCGCCGGTGTCGAGGAGTCCACTCGGCTCAGGGCGAGCGGGCTTGTGGCTGGAGCTCCTTGAAGATTCTCATCGGGTGAAGTCAGCTTCATCCGCGCGGATGTACTTTTGAGCCCGGAGGAGGAGGTCGGAGTAAGAACTCGGGGGCTTTTTATCCAAGGAAAAGGTGAAGTGGGATGGAGGAGTCCCCGCTTTAGCGCCAACGTCGCTACCGCGTCATCGAGATGATAAACTTCAAGGGCGGCAGCCTTGAACTGGGACACAAAGTCCCGCAGCGACTCCCCTCCTTCTGGTGCACGGAGAAGAGGTGTCTGCTACCGTTGAAATCCGTCGGTAAGCATCAAAATGTGCTAGAAAGGCCTTCTCCAGCTCTCGAAGGAGTCGATGCTGTGAGGGGGCAGGCGCGAGTGCCACGCGCGAGCGGCCTTCCGTAGAGTGGCGGGAAAGGCTTTGCAGAGAAGGGCATCCGAAGCACCCTGGACTTGCATAATTGCTTTATAACTCTCAAGATGGTCGAGAGGATCTGTCGTACCATCGTACGGGTTACCTAGGGGAAGCGAAATCTGGAGGGGACAGGTTCTCCAATATCCGACGGGTGTAAGGAGGACGGGTGTCAAACTCTTCCTCCGATTGATGGTTGATTTTTCTGGCGAGCTCATCCAGCCGCCTGTTGTACTAGTCCAGGCGCTCCTCCGCCTGGCGGCTGATTGTTAGGGCCCTCCGAGATGGCTCAGAGGAGGAAGAAAAAGAAGAAAAAGAAGGGGAAGGACGTGGGAGCTGGGACTTCCGCTTTGGTTCCTCCTGATGATGCGGCTCGGGAGGAAATTTGCTGGGGGCATGATCAGGGGACCATGGCCGTTTAGGGGGCTCATGGCGAGGCTTCCTAGGGAAGCCGGATGATGACCGGCCTCCCGCCGAGGAGAGCCTCCTCTTACCGACTGCTGACTGGCGGGGTAGTGGTTGGTGTTGGGTGGCCATGGACTGTTGCTGCTAGAATCCGTGGACCATAGCGGTGAGAGTTTGGACTTGCTGGGTGAAGTCGCTAGCCGTTCCGCAATTTGGATGGCTGCATCCGGTGGTGGGCAGGTGACGGAGGATCGGTAGCAGGGGGATTGGCCTCCTGCTGCCTAACTGGCGGGGGGAGCCCCGCTGGACAGCTGACGGAAGCGTCCTGAGCTCGTGTCACCACCATGGCTTCAAGAGGAAAAGAGGAGGGGAGCAGAGTTTGCCAAGATGTAGCACAGGGAAACCCTGAAATACTTGTTGCCTCAGACCCCCTACCTGGCGTGCCAATCTGATGACGCCCGATCACTGGTCCTGAACGTCGGGAAAAGGAAATGGATTGATTCTCGAATCTTTGCTCCACCAGGTTGCCTGCAAAAAAGTCCCAGACGGAGGGATTCTCTGGTGGGACCCTCCGACGCTCAAGTTAGCAATCGATGTCACAGCTGAGGAGGAGCTCGAATGAGCTCTTTTTAGATGAAAAGTGTTCCTAGGGAGGAGGGATTCCTCTCTGAGTGCTAGATAGCGATTCCTTGGGGTTATCGCTCATACCTGATTATTGAGTGGATTCACCTTCTTATAGGGGTTGACACTTGCATGACCACGTGGGATTCCGTGAAAAGGAATGTCCACGGAGTTCTTGGGAGTTGTGTGAATCTGGGCTAGTTGGTGGGTCATGTCCCATCGGAGAGGGAGAAAACGGCGGTTGATGGGCTACGTCCCATCAGCCAGCGGGGCTATTGGGTAGTTGGGTCCAGTCCCATCAGTGGCGTGGCCAGTGGGTAGTTGGATCTGGCGTTGTCAGGCGGCGTGGGTCAGGAAGGTGGCGTCCTGAACTACCAGGGCCGTGCTGGGGCTGATTTGGAGGAAACGGGGGCGTTTCGACTCTCCGAGTGAGCCGAGGCTGAGCCGGGTCGACCGGGGATGGTCGGGGCCATCCTCGCCAACCAGGAAGTGCTGGGGCGGGGCCAACCAGGAATGGTCGGGGCCGACTCGGCGGGCTGGAGCTGCCGGGACCGAGTGGGGCCGACCAGGAATGGTCGGGGCTGACTCGGCGGGCCTAGAGCTGCCGGGGCCGAGCGGGGCCGACCAGGAATGGTCGGGACCGACTCGACGGGCCTAGAGCTGCCGGGGCCGAGCGGGGCCGACCAGGAATGGCCGGGGCCGACTCGGCGGGCCTGGAAGATGCCAGGGCCGAGCAGGCCGACCAGGAATGGCCGGGGCCGACTCGGCGGGTCTGGAGACGCCGGGACCGAGCGAGGCCGACCAGGAATGGCCGGGGCCGACTCGGTGGGCCTGGAGCTGCCAGGGCCGAGCGGGTCCGACTAGGAATTGCCGGGGCCGACTCGGCGGGCCTGGAGCTGCCAGGGCGGGGGGCCGACCAGGAATGGTCGGGGCCGACTCGGCGGGCCTGGAGATGTCGGGGCCGAGCGGGGCCGACCAGGAATGGTCGGGGCCGACTCGGCAGGCCTGGAGACGCGGGGGTCGAGTGGGGCCGACCAGGAATGGTCGGGACCGACTCGGCGGGCCTGGAGCTACTGGGGCCGAGTGGGGCCGACCAGGAATGGTCGGGGCCGACTCGGCGGGCCTAGAGCTGTCGGGGCCGAGCGGGGCCGACCAGGAATGGTCAGGGTCGACTCGGCAGGCCTGGAGCCGCCGGGGCTGAGCGGGGCCGATCAGGAATGATCGGGGCCGACTAGGCCGACTCGTCGGGCTTGGAGCCGTCGGGGCGCATTAATGTTTTGGCTTTTTTGAAATTGCTCCTGTGGCTATACCAGCCACATCACAACCTTTCAAACCAAAATGGCAGTCCAAAAAGCCCATTTGGACTGGGACAGGATCAAATTGTTGATTCAATATGAGTTGTTTCCTTTGAAGATGTGCCAAGATCGTTGCTAGAAAAGTCTATGGTATTATGAACATGCGGGCTCTAAATTCGAGATTGTTGACGGGGGGTCAAAGTTCTGTTAGGCCTTGGGAGAGCACAAAACGATCAAAGACTTAGAGGTTGGGAAGGGCTCACTTTCAATGCTGCAAAGAAGCCGCAAAATCTCTTGAGGAATTTTATCAGGATGTCATTGAGCCGAGGAGACGACTCCGCAGTTTGAGCTTGGAAAAAAAGGCTCAGAGTTGCGTTGATTTTGTTGTGGTTTAAAAATCAAATCAAATTGACCTGTTGAATCGGTCCAATCAAGAATAAGTCATTAGCCTCATCTAATCTTATTATTAAAGTTATTGTTAAAGTTAATTTTTATATAATTCATTAAAAATCAAAAAAAATTATTAAATCAATCGGATTTTGAACCGATTCAATCTTGTTTTTTAAATTTTTAGTTTTTATAAATAAAATTAAATTATTTTTTAAAAAAAATTTATATTTTTTATTTAAACTAATATTTATATTTTATTAATTTATATTATTAAATTAAAAATTAATTATATATATTTAATTCAATCAAGCTAATTTATTTGATCGAACCGATTGGCAGATAAACTAAATGTTAAGCTAATTCATTGTCCAATTTAATTATCAAAATATTGGTTCGTTGAGTTCTTGTTCTTTGCCTCTCTATTTAAATGCCTAAAATCGTATTATTTAGAAATTCAATGATATGATAAAAGTGGGCAGCTGTTTTGTGATTGTCAAAAAATAATTTTGATGATAATGTTCGTGGTCATCTAATAGGATCAGTTTTTGTGATCCATGAGTCTGATGAAGCTTTGATGGCGGCTGGCGATTTTGGCCTCATTGACCTATCCGTGCCGACTGCTGAACTGCATGCTGCGTGGGCTGGCATTTTCTATGCCATACGTACCTTAGGCACTCGTAGGGTTATTATTGAGAATGATTCCATCACGGTAGTGCGTTGGCTCAGTCAGGATCTGGGCGACCTCATTTTGACTAACCCTTTGATACGAGACATCCGATCTATGCTTCACCAGGCTGAGTCGATCCAGATTCAGCACATTTATCGGGAGGCTAATTCAGCTGACTGAATTGCTGTTCAGGTTACCCATCATTCTGGATCGTGGTATTGAATGTCGGATGATCTGTGCCTGCCTGTACTCTCTTAAATTTTATATTCTGATAAATTAGGTTTGACTCAACTAAGAATGGTTTGATCATCTATTTTATTAAAAAAAAAAAAAAAGCGGGGCAGCTGCACGCTGAGACTAACTTTTTCGACATGCATCACGTTTCCAATGAGGGCTCACGTACGAATGAACAGAGACAACGAAGAGCAAAACAGAGGAAGGGAGACGGTATTCCCTGGAAATCCTTTGCGTTTTAATATTAAAAAACTAAAATTAATTCCTAAATTAGATCCAAACAGAGGTTGAGGTGCCGCGTGTCTGCAAGCCTTGTAGCCATGACAGGCTTTCAAACACAGCGAGAAGATGATCTCACCAAAAAAAAAAAGTAAATAACGGAAACGATTCCCTTACAAATAGATCTTGTTTATGGATAGGATCCGAAACTCCTATTTACTATGAAAGAAATGAAAAAAAAAAAAAAAAAAATATATTGTATTTCACTTGCTTTCTATATTAGTGATGTGAGGGTAAAATGTTTATGACGTCAATATTCATGTGCGCGACGAAAAAGTTGGGATCATTTTCGATTTCTGATTCGCCAGTTGTCGCGTCTGAGAAAAGACAAAGCCACTACGTCTCAGCAAGGTTGAAGTATCCTCATACTATGCCCAGACCGAACTATTCTTATACCTTGATCAGACCGAAGTATCCCTATATCTCGGTCAGATTGAATTATCTTATACCTTGGCCAGATCGAGCTATTCCTATGCCTCGGCCATACCGAACCATCCATATACCTTGGTCTCTATTCTTGAACCTTTGCAGAACCAAGCTACCCCCATATCTAGCCCAAATGTGCATGCTACCTATCGTTACGATGAATCCTTTATATGACGGACGACTCCGATCGAATCCATGATTATCTGGCAAGATTCTAGCCACGTGGGCCCCCAACCATCCTAAGAGGGAAATAAAGCCAATAATGCCAATTGTATCCTAGGATCTATAAATCATCGAATCTCAAAGCATCAACTAGCCTCTCTAGCCGTTGATCCTCTAACAAATAGGATTTGAATCTCACCCACCTCGTAACAAACCTGATTCGAATCAGAGTCAAATCATTTCGATTTCCCCATCTTGTAAGACACGTTCGAGGAATTAGGTGAGCAACCTGCCAATATTCGGATAGTCTATAAATACCTTTCCCAAGAACTTTTCATGTGCTGACTCTCTCACTGAAAAATCCATTGAAGCTCAAGTAAAGCATTTAGCTCTGAAAGGTCATTCTTGAGGGACTCTTCTGCAAGAGCCTTCTCCTCTTATCTGCTTGGTGTGAATTTTTACTAACTTGGGTGTCGAAAGGTCTTCCGCAGGGGCTATCCCAACGTTCCTTGCGAGAAAACTGTCTTGTAGGTCCGTTCGAACGGAAGGTCGATACTCAGATCCGTAGGCGGACCACGTCTGAGTTAGAGAACGAATTTCTATGACAACATTAAATTTCACGATTATAAAGATTATAAAGATCTTAATAATATCATGCCTATATATTAAATATTTTTAAATATTTTAACAAATTATATTAAATATTTTGAATTTTAAAATTTTATCTAATCATATCAAATACTTTGATTCTTATATGTCATCAAATCATATCAAATATCTTAAAATCTAAATCAAATATTCTTTCCTCTTTCTTTTCATGTATCTCGAGAATCTAATCAAATACTCGAGTACAAATATTCTTAACATTTTCTCTCAAATTCAAGGTTTTTAATTTAAAAATCAAATCACAAATAAGTTTTCGTGATGTCGAGACGCTCCAAAGACAAATTCTAAAGTGGGGAGTTGCCGATGGGAAAAATAATTGAGGTCTTATGAACCTTATATACTGAAATCTGTAGCCTGAAACTAAACTCAAACTGATACGAATTTAAGTCCAAACCTATATATATATACTTCGTTGAGATCTATTATGTGTTAAATCAGCTTACATGAAACTTGATTTCAGCTAGGCTAGAACAAGGTTTAAATCTGACCAAAATTGATCATAGTTTGGTCTATAATTAAACAATTAAGTACTAATTCGAGCAGCTTCGATTTGAGTTGAGATTAAGTGAAAGTTTTGAGTTGTTTGGTTTCAGGTCTAGCTTCATATATGCTGGGCTTAAGTACTAACCCGCGTCACATAACCATACTTGAATAGTCTCATGCCATAGCCTTGACATTATCATGCGTTACTACTGAATTTGTAATCTTGATCTCAAATGAGTAACATGCCCCCTTGACCATGAGCTTAGATTCATCTTGAGTCTACTCTGGGTTCAAAAATTAACACAATGTATTCAAGTTGCATATTGTGAACCATGCAAATGCTAAAAATAGATGAGGTGACTCTGTTCAACATTGAGCTTCAGACCTGGCCCAATATACATTCAAAATAGGAAATCATCATAGGGACTTTGATTGCAAATGGTTCACCCATGATTTAGAGTCTAATTTGAGTCAATTCTCGAAGCATAATATGTGATTAAATATGGTTCGATCGATGATGGGCCTAATAATGGTAAAACTTCAGTCTTGACCTTTTCCTCAAAAAAAACCTTCAATCTTGACGAGACCTAAACTCAATTGTACTTGTCTCAATGCACATTCATATAAGGTTATTTCTAAGGCCCTTGCTAATAGGATAAAAATGCTCTTTACTAAATTATCGAAAAATAGCAATCAACTTTTATCCCCTCAAGGAATATGTCTCATAATATATTTTTTCTTGGTCAAGAAACCATTCATTCATGGGACAAAGATTTTAACAAAACTTTTATCATGGCCATCAAATTTACCATGGAGATGAAGTAGGAATATTATCGTGTCAATTGGAGCTTTCTTGTAGAAGAACTCTTTACTTCAAATTTCTTGACATTTGGATTCATTGCATTTTATGTTACATTAGTTCCCCTTCTTTTGCATTTTTTGCCAATGTCTCTTCCAATCATAATTCAAATCATCTACGAGAGTGCAATTAGATCACCAATTGTCTCCATATTTATCCATAGCTCATACTGAAATACTTTTCAAGCATTTGCAGTTAAAGTAATGAGTCGAAAACTTGCATGAGTATTGTGAGCCCCGTTCTCCCACGGATCCTCCCCATGTGAGGATCCGTCTTCTTGGACCGGAGGAGGGGGAGGCGCCGCAGCCGTACCTGCACGCGGGTGGCTCCCAAGCTCCGCCAGTCAAAGAGGGCGGCGCCCCTCTTCTCATGAGCGCGGAGGAGGTCCTCCCCGTGCCGCTATAAATGGGGAGAGAGAAGGGAGTCTTTCCCTCCATCCATCACCATCAACGAGCACAGGTAACTCCCCTCCCCCTCCGCCCACTGTTTCAGCAGAAAGAAGAGTGACAGAGAGAGGGAGATCGGGAGGGTCCTCCGGTTGCCATGCCCGGCCGCTCGAGGCGGCCGGAGGAGGGAGGAGGAGAAGGCTCCGACCGCTCAAGGCGGCCGGAGTGGGGCATTGGAGGGCCGCCGGGCAGCCTCCCTTCATCGCGGAACCAAGCCGCTCCGCGGCTTGGTTCGGGCCCGGCGGAGTGCCCGCCGGCTCGCCGGGCCCGGGCGCGGCCGATGGCCTCCACCGCGCGGGGCAAGCGTCCGGTGGAGGTCCGGCCGGCCGTGGTGGCCGGCCGTGCCACCGGCACGAGTAACAGCCGTGGCGAATGATGGGAGAAAAAGAGAATTGAGAGAGGGAGAGAGGGGGAGGAGCTCGGCCGCGGTGGCGGCCGGCTCCGGCCGGTCGATGGCCGGGCCCCTCCGGGAAGTGGCCGGCGGCGGCCCTGGCCGCCGGCACACGCTTCCCCTGTTTCGGACGAAACAGGGGAGGCGGGGGAGAGGGGGGAGCGGGCCGTTGGGCCGTTCCCCTTTTGGGCCCTATTGGGCCGTTCGCGAGCAATTTTTGGGCCATGATTTGGACCCCGTATTGGTCAAAAATGGAAAAATAAAAATATGCCCCGGATCAGTGTTGATTCTAGTTTCTGGGGTATTTTTATTTTCCCATTTGGGCTTATGTATTGGGAGATATTCAAGCCCCAAGTTGGCCCCGGATTAAACTGGGTAGAGCTAAAAGCTATTTTGATATGCTACTTTTGGGGACTAAAAATTGGGAAATTGATGCTGTAGGTACCCAGGTGCTTAAATAGCCGAATTACATCTTTGGATTAGCGCCAGAAGGTAAGTAAGTCATTTATCATAATTTTCATAAATTATTAAAATATAAAAATTATGTATTTAAATGTTATATTGTTATATATTGCATTATTTGAAAAATAAGAAAATGGATTGGTATTATTATTTGCAAATGAGCCTTTGCTATGATTAGTTTATTATTATATTTTATAAATAATTGGGTATCTATGTGGACAACTGATCAATTGGCATGACTTTGAAATTGTTAAAGGTTTTATAAATATACATGCATATTTGCAAATTGAGCAAATGATACTTTGTGTATATGATAATGTCCCACTATGGTCCGCTATGATATGGTATGATGTGATATGTTGCATGACTCACTTGGCACCGGGACCCAACTCCATAGGGGGGTATATGGAGCACACACACCAGGAGGTGTGCTGTGACAGGATATGGCAATATTATGCCACATGGCACCGGGACCCATCTCCATAGGGGGGTATATGGAGAACACACTCTTGGGGTGTGTTGTAGCCGGATATGGCAGGATGTGAGTGCATGACACTGGTTCCAGGACCCTGACTCCTAGGGGATATTTAGGGAGGATACACCCGAGGGGGGTGTTCTGTGTACATAGTGTGTGGCCGTGGGACATTGGTATAAAAATACATTTTTACATGCTATTTACAGTGGTTTTATCCTGAAATTGTATATTCTTGATATACTATATATGGCAATTGCTTCCAAAATTATTTTGAGCATATGATGCATGTTTTGATAACATGGTAAATGTATCTGAAATATGGAGGCTTGGCAGATATTTATTGTGGAAAAATTTAGTTTATAAAAGCATGAAGTGATTAATTACATTATAGTTGGCTTACTTATTGAGTGTGAGCTCATTTAAATCTCACAATGTTTTTCAGAGCCACAGAACTGAAGATGGGGATATGGGGTAGTTGAAGCAGCTATCAGAGTGACTTAGATCCAGTACTTTGTTGTAACCCCATTGAGTTATGTATTTTGGCATGTAGCCTAAAACATATGATTATGGTTTGTATTAAGAACCATTTAAATTGGACGATATAATTATTACCCCTTCTTGTATTAAATGTTATATTTCGGGACGCCTTGCATGCCCGGCATGCGGCGGGTTGCCACCTCTAGATCCAATATAGGGTCTGGGGCGTGACAGCTTATGTGGTATCAGAGCCTAGGTTTAACCTTAGGGACAAACACCAGATGACACTAGGCAGAACATTAGGATTACATTGGGAGGGTGATAACTTTATTAAAAATTTCAAGTAATATATTTTGAAAGCCTGAATTTTGTGGTTTACAAGGTTATTGACTGGAACCTAACTCTGGCAGGAGTTAAGAATGCCACGTCGCACTAGGAGTCTGCGGCCTATTGGGAACTCCCAGGCTGGTGACTCGGGCCAGCAGGGAGGCCAGCAAGCTTCCGGAGGCTCTGGTTCCGTTAATTTAGCTGACAATGATCAACCACAATTTCAAGCCCAGTTGCTTCAGACTCTGGCGGGAATGTCGCAGGCTATGCAAGCCATGCAGCAACAGATTCAGCAAATCCAGCCTGCTCGGCCTGCCTCTCCCGCTCCGCAGCCTGCTCAGTCGGCTCCATCCCAGCCCTGGCGGGGAGGGGGCCGGAGCTTTGCTGAGTTCAAGAGCTTGGCCCCTGCTCCCTTTTGTGGATCTACTAACCCTGCCGATGCTGAAAAATGGATGAGGGAGATGGAGAAAGCCTTTGCAGCTCATGGTAGCCAAGAGGAGGAGCGAATCAGATTCGCTACCTACCTCCTTCAGGGGGAGGCATATGATTGGTGGCTACTTGTGGAGCAGCGAATGGATGGACGGACTATTTCCTGGGGAGAGTTTAAGGAAGTCTTCTATGACAAATACTTCCCCAATAGTGTGCAGAGGCAGATGCAGTCGGAGTTTGTCAAACTGGAGCAAGGAAATCTCTCTGTGGCGCAGTATGAAGCCGAGTTTACCCGGTTGGCTCGGTTTGCTCCAGACATAGCCGCCACTGAGAGAGCCAAGATCATCAAGTTCACCGAGGGACTGAGGCCTAGACTGATGCAAGCAGTCAATGCCTTTGAACTCTCCACATTCAGTGCTGTGGTGAACAAGGCCCTGGTGATTGAGAGAGATATGGGTGTGGTCCATAAGCAGTGGGAGCAGCAGCAGAGGAAGAAGAAGGGGCCTCCTTCTGGCCAGTCTTCAGGACAGGCCAAGAAGAAAGGTCCTTATCAGGCCCCCTCAGGACCAAAGAGTACGGAAACTCGTTGCCCTCAATGCGGAAACTCCCACCCAGGCAAGTGGTGCCGCGGGACGGCTGGTGCCTGCTTCATATGTGGGCAGGTGGGTCACAAGATGGCCACTTGTCCCCTTCGGAGGGATCAGCAGCCTCCTGCGGATCAAGGCAGAGGCAGCAGCAGCAGGGACCCAGGGAAGGGTCTTTACTCTCACACAACAGGATGCTGCCGCTTCCAACTCCGTTGTGACAGGTATATTAAAGTACTCGTTTAAGATTGCTTCATTCATATGCAATGGATGCATTGATCATGAATGATAAAAGTATTGTTAAACCTCATGACATCTAAGATAAACTAAATTTTGTGACCAGGTATAATTAAAGTAGGCAATGCTTATGCTCAATTCTTAGTAGATCCGGGTGCCACATTCATTTGTATCTGGCACATATCTCGCTAAGGATGAATCTTTGACACCTTCCCCTAGAGCAGGTAGGTGCATTGCCTCCCAAATGGTCCAGGGTATTCTCTTATGCAGATTTTGCCTGCAGTATGCAGGCCCATTAGGAGATTGAAGGCCGATCTAATCGTCCTCCCACTAAAATCATTTGATGTTATCCTTGGGATGGACTGGTTGGCCTCCTATCATGCTTCAGTAGACTGTTTCAGGAAGATGGTGATCTTCAAAATTCCTAATCAACCTGAATTCAGTTTTACTGGAAGTCAGGAGCATCTGGCCTCGGTGTTCGTGTCAGCACTACAGGCCGCAAAGTATTTGAAGAAGGGTAGCCAAGGGTTTCTTGCTGTGGTCAAAGATCTTCAGCAGATGAGGTCAAGTTGGAGGATATTCCAGTGGCTCGGAAATTTCCTGATGTATTCCCAGATGATTTGACCGAATTACCCCCAGATCGGGAGGTTGAGTTCACTATTGATTTGGCCCCTGGCACTGGACCTATATCCAAGGCCCCGTACCGTATGGCCCCAGCTGAGCTAAAAGAGTTGAAGAGCCAATTGCAGGAGCTCCTTGACCGGGGATTCATCAGACCTAGTGTATCTCCTTGGGGTGCTCCAGTATTATTTGTCAAAAAGAAAGATGGAAGTCTTCGGCTCTGCATTGATTACCGAGAAATCAATAGGGTAACAGTGCGGAACAAGTATCCTCTGCCAAGGATTGATGATCTATTTGATCAACTCCAAGGAGCTCGGGTATTCTCGAAGATTGATCTTCGGTCAGGATACCATCAACTCAAGGTCAAGGCTGGGGATGTGCTTAAGACAGCATTCAGGACTAGGTATGGCCACTACGAGTTCTTGGTGATGCCGTTTGGGTTGACTAATGCCCCGGCAGCATTCATGGACTTGATGAACAGAATCTTTAAGCCATACTTGGACCAGTTTGTGGTGGTGTTCATTGATGACATCCTGGTGTATTCTAAAAGCCAGGAGGAGCATGTGGACCACCTGAAGATTGTTCTGCAAACTCTTCGGGAGAAAAAGCTTTATGCCAAGTTGCAGAAGTGTGACTTCTGGTTGAGCCAAGTATCATTCTTGGGTCATATAATATCTAAAGATGGCATATCTGTGGACCCAAAGAAGATTGAGGCAGTTGTTAACTGGTGTAGGCCTTCCAATGTGTCTGAAGTAAGAAGTTTCGTGGGGCTGGCTGGATATTATCGCAGATTTGTGGAAGGCTTCTCTCGCATTGCTCTACCCCTGACTCGCTTGACCCAAAAGCAAGCGAAGTTTGACTGGACTGAGGAGTGTGAGAGAAGTTTTCAGGAGCTGAAGCAACGCCTAGTATCAGCCCCCGTCCTTACCCTTCCGTCAGGATCTGGAGGATTCACCCTATTCACGGATGCTTCTCGGAAGGGATTGGGATGTGTTCTGATGCAAAATGAGAAGGTGATAGCCTATGCCTCCAGGCAGTTAAAGCCATACGAGCAAAACTATCCTACCCATGACCTGGAGTTGGCCGCCGTGATTTTTGCCTTGAAGATTTGGCGGCATTATCTGTATGGAGAGACATGTGATGTGTATACAGACCACAAAAGTCTGAAATACATCTTCACTCAGAAGGAGTTAAATTTGAGGCAGAGGAGGTGGATGGAGCTACTAAAAGATTATGACCTGAACCTGCACTATCATCCAGGGAAGGCCAATGTGGTAGCTGATGCCTTGAGTAGGAAGTCCTCCTCGGAGTTAGCTTCTATGATCACTTCTCAGCCTCACATCTGAGGGACCTTGAGAAGTTGGAGGTTGGATTGCGAGTACAGCGGTCCGATGGACTTGTGCAGCACTTGTACTCCAACCCACTCTGTTAGACAGGATCAAGTCCTCCCAGAAAGAAGACTTGGACCTGCAAAAGATTAAAGAAGCTGTGAAGTCAGGGGTTCAAAATGAATTTGCTATAATGGAGGATGGATCCCTGAGATTTGATGGCAGGCTCTGTGTGCCAAATGTGGTGGAACTAAGAGCAGAAATTCTGAGGGAGGCTCACTACTCCCTATACAGTGCACCCAGGAGGCACCAAGATGTACAGAGACCTAAAAGAAAATTTTTGGTGGAAGGGAATGAAAAGAGAGATTGCTCAGTATGTGGCCAAATGTTTAATGTCAGCAAGTGAAGGCTGAGCATCAAAGGCCTGCGGACCTCTTCAATCTCTGATGATTCCAGTGGAAATGGGAGAAGATCACTATGGACTTCGTGACTGGTCTGCCTAAGACCCCTAGGAGCAATGATGCGGTGTGGGTCATTGTAGACAGATTGACGAAGTCAGCCCATTTCCTGCCATTCAGAGTTGGGATTTCCAGTGAGAGATTGGCCAACATGTATATTGAACAAATTGTGAGGCTTCATGGTGTTCCCGTATCTATTGTATCAGATCGGGATACTAGGTTTGTGTCCCAATTCTGGAAGAGTCTTCATAGGGCTCTGGGGACCAAATTGAACTTCAGCACAGCCTTTCATCCTCAGACAGATGGGCAGTCTGAGAGGACCATACAGACCCTGGAGGACATGTTGCGAGCCTGTGTGATGGACTTGGGTGGTGCTTGGGACAACCACTTATCTTTAGTGGAATTTGCTTAAATAGTTACCAAGCCAGTATCCAGATGGCTCCATTTGAGGCCTTGTATGGTAGAAAATGCAGATCTCCCTTATGTTGGGATGATGTGGGGAGAGATTGTTGGGCCCTGAACTGATTCGGCAGACAGTAGAGAAGGTGCAGTTGATTAAGGAACGACTCCGCACAGCTCAGAGCCGACAGAAGAGCTATGCTGATGTGAGAAGAAGGGAGCTAGAATTTCAGGTTGGAGACCATGTCTTTCTGAAGATATCACCAACCAAAAATGTGATGAGATTTGGGATTAAAGGTAAATTGAGTCCACGATACATTGGGCCATTTGAGATTCTGAGTAAAGTAGGGGAGGTGGCTTATAGCCTGGCATTACCTCCAGTGCTCTCTGGGGTACACAATGTATTTCATGTATCTATGTTGAGAAAGTACATTTCTGACCCCAGCCATGTGATACAGTTTGAGCCCATGCAGTTAAGGAATGATCTGACATATGAAGAGCATCCTGTGCGTATTGTGGACCGCAAGGACCAAGTCTTAAGACGGCGTAGCATTCCCTATGTCAAGGTTCAGTGGAGTAACCATTCTGAGAGGGAGGCTACTTGGGAGCTGGAGGAGGAAGTGAAAAAGAAATATCCATACCTATTTGTATCTTAGTATATGTAAATGAAAAGATAATTATTCTTATGATCAAAGCTTTGGATTCTAAATGTTATAAAGTACACCAATTTCGAGGCCGAAATTTTTATAAGGAGGGGAGAATGTGAGCCCCGGATCCTCACCATGTGAGGATCCGTCTTCTTGGACCGGAGGAGGGGGAGGCGCCGCAGCCGTACCGCACGGGCGGCTCCCCAGCTCCGCCAGTCAAAGAGGGCGGCGCCCCTCTTCTCACGAGCGCAGGGGAGGCCTCCCCGCGCCGCTATAAATGGGGAGGGAGAGGGAGCCTTTCCCTCCACCATCACCATCAATCAGGTATTTCCCCCCCCTCCCACTTTTCAGCAGAGAGAAGAGTGACAGAGAGGGAAACGGGAGGAATTCCTCCCGTTACCATGCCCGGCCGCTCGAGGCGGCCGGAGGAGGGGGAGGAGGAGGTCCGGCCGCTCGAGGCGGCCGGGGGCATTGGAGGGCCGCCGGGCGGCCCTCCCTTCATCGGAACCAAGCCGCTCCGCGGCTTGGTTCGGGCCCGGCGGAGTGCCCGCCGGCTCGCCGGGCCCGGGCTGCGGTCGGGCCTCCACCGGCGCCGGGGCAGCGTCCGGTGGAGGTCCGGCCGGCCGTGGTGGCCGGCCGTGCCACCGGCACGGTAAAGCCGCGGCGAATGGGAGAAAAAGAGAGAATAGAGAGGGAGAGAGGGGGAGGAGCTCGGCCGCGGCGGCGGCCGGGCCGGTCGGGCGGCCGGGCCCCTCCGGGAAGTGGCCGGCGGCGGCGGGGGAGGGGGGGGAGCGGGCCGTTGGGCCGTTCCCCCTTTTGGGCCCTATTGGGCCGTTCGCGAGCAATTTTTGGGCCACGATTTGAACCCTGTATTGGGCCAAAAATGGAAAAATAAAAATATGCCCGGATCAGTGTTGATTCTAGTTTCTGGGGTATTTTTATTTTCCCATTTGGGCTTATGTATTGGGAGATATTCAAGCCCCAAGTTGGCCCCGGATTAAACTGGGTAGAGCTAAAAGCTATTTTGATATGCTACTTTTGGGGACTAAAAATTGGAAATTGATGCTGTAGGTACCCAGGTGCTTAAATAGCCGAATTACATCTTTGGATTAGCGCCAGAAGGTAAGTAAGTCATTTATCATAATTTTCATAAATTATTAAAATATAAAAATTATGTATTTAAATGTATATTGTTATATATTGCATTATTTGAAAAATAAGAAAATGGATTGGTATTATTATTTGCAAATGAGCCTTTGCTATGATTAGTTTATTATTTATTATATTTTAAATAATTGGGTATCTATGTGGACAACTGATCAATTGGCATGACTTTGAAATTGTTAAAGGTTTTATAAATATACATGCATATTATGGCAAATGACAAAATGATACTTTGTGTATATGATGATATGTCCCACTATGGTCCGCTATGATATGGTATGATGTGATATGTTGCATGACTCACTTGGCACCGGGACCCAACTCCATAGGGGGGTATATGGAGACACACACCCAGGAGGTGTGCTGTGACAGGATATGGCAATATTATGCNAAAGGTTTTATAAATATATGTGTATGTGACATGTTTTTATGAAAAGTATATGGATTGCATTTTTGCAACGATACATGCTATTTAGCAAATGATACTTTGTGTATGATGATATGTCCCACTATGGTCCGCTATGATATGGTATGATGTGATATGTTGCATGACTCACTTGGCACCGGGACCCAACTCCATAGGGGGGTATATGGAGCACACACACCCAGGAGGTGTGCTGTGACAGGATATGGCAATATTATGCCACATGGCACGGGACCCATCTCCATAGGGGGGTATATGGAGAACACACTCTTGGGGTGTGTTGTAGCCGGATATGGCAGGATGTGAGTGCATGACACTGGTTCCAGGACCCTGACTCCTAGGGGATATTTAGGGAGGATACACCCGAGGGGGGTGTTACACCCGAGGGGGTGTTCTGTGTACATAGTGTGTGGCCGTGGGACATTGGTATAAAAATACATTTTACATGCTATTTACAGTGGTTTATCCTGAAATTGTATATTCTTGATATACTATATATGGCAATTGCTTCCAAAATTTTTGAGCATATGATGCATGTTTTGATAACATGGTAAATGTATCTGAAATATGGAGCTTGGCAGATATTTATTGTGGAAAAATTTAGTTTATAAAAGCATGAAGTGATTAAATTACATTATAGTTGGCTTACTTATTGAGTGTGAGCTCATTTAAATCTCACAATGTTTTTCAGAGCCACAGAACTGAAGATGGGGATATGGGGTAGTTGAAGCAGCTATCAGAGTGACTTAGATCCAGTACTTTGTTGTAACCCCATTGAGTTATGTATTTTGGCATGTAGCCTAAAACATATGATTATGGTTTGTATTAAGAACCATTTAAATTGGACGAAATATAATTATTACCCCTTCTTGTATTAAATGTTATATTTCGGGACGCCTTGCATGCCTGACATGCGGCGGGTTGCCACCTCTAGATCCAATAGGGTCTGGGGCGTGACACGAATGCTTCAACAAAATAGCTTCTATTTCATGCACATTGACAAATAGTTGGAGCTAACGAGAGATGATGTTTAGATAATTAATAAACATCTCCATCTTTCAATTGTTTTTGGCACGTCAAGCAAAAGTATTGCTAGTGGTATGCTTAAGAAAAACAGCTTCTATATGATTCTCCTTTAAAATATATAAAGCAACCAAAGAGGATGTCCAAAAAATGAATAAACATCTCAATCTTTCGATTGTTCTTGGTACATCAAGCAGAAGTATTGTCACAAGACTTTGAATACAATATTTATATATCAAAAAACATCAAATACACAAGGTTCAGAGAAAATAATCAACACCACATAGAATGCCAAATGACATTTTCTAAAAGAGAATTAAGATTATCTCGTCTTAGCTTCCCTTTAAATGCTTCAACACAGCAAAAGCAAATCCATCAAGAAGATTCGGGTGAAGCAGCCTGATTACTGTAAATCTGAAATCTTTGAAAAGCTATCCAAGGCATTACATGTCGTTCTCCTGACACAGGATTGAGAACAGCAAGAACTTCTATGCGGATATGATTGAGAAGGAACAGGATTGAGAACAGCAAGAACTTCTATGTGGATATGATTGACAGGAAGGCTGCCGGTAGCATGATCCCGAAGCTAAATTTGCTGTTCATCTGACATAGCTGAGGGAAAAATAAAAAATAAAAGGAGAAAATGATTACAAGATTCTGATGTTTACGCATCCAGCTCCCACATCACCTCCAAACCCTGAAAAAAATGAATCCATCCATAATAATTTGAGTGAATAGTGCAGTATAGCTACCATCTCAGGAGGATGCTACAGTTTTAACTCGAGGTCTGCTTTGGTGACCTTAACCTTGCTGCTAGATTCCTTCAACAGAACAAGTATATGACTGAACATAGATAGTTATGCTCGTTATTTCTATTCATTTAATGGTCACTGTGACCAGATGCGTTTAAATGTACAAAATTATCAAGAAAAGAGAGAGATGGGATTGTACCTGGAAAGCACATGTATGACATTCTTTTTTGTTTTTTTCGAAGCTAAGAAAGGAAGGAATGTGCCTTTCCGATATTGTTTCTAAATTGGGATTCGTGAAAGCCAGTACAGTCCTCTCCTACACTGTCTCTCCAGGTTGGGGCATCCTTCAATGGCCAGTGCTTGAAGGCTGGGGAGTCGTTTGAGGCCTTCCGGGAGTGATGACAACCGAGGGCAATGCTGAATATGAAGACGCTGAAGTGATGACAACCTACTGGCAGATATGAAAATTTGCCGTAATGGATAATTTCTGGAGACTGGAGTGCAGCGAGCTGTCCCAACTCTTGTGGAAAAGATACCAAGCCAGGAAGCTCACTGATACGCATACTCGTGAGTGCAGTGAGATGGCCCAGATCCATTGGCAAATAAGTCAGGCTTTCGCAACGTGAAATATCCAATTTGTCAAGGGCAGTGGCATGTTGCAGGGTCAAGGAATGCAGTTTCGGGCAGCTGGCAACTTTCAATGACCTGAGAGATGTTGGCAATAAATTTTATGTTTCAACTATATATAGTTAAATTGCAATAAAACAACCACAAAATAGATAATGCCAATCCAAACACCATCATAAAAAGCTATGCCAGAGTGAAGAAAGAGTTAAAAAATAACTATCTGGGAACTCGAAATATCCACATACAAATAAATATTCACACTAAGTGAACGATAGGATCAAAACAATATTTATTGGTTGTGTAACTAAACATTTGCGAGTCGTTTTTCTAACCGGTGCATTTTGGCACCGGTTTGATAGTCAAGGGATGAGTTCCAAAGATATTACAGGGGAGGTGTTAAAGGGGAAAACATCATTTGAAATGGCGTTTTTCCGGTGCCATTTCACCCCTCAGAGCTTGGCCCAGTCAGCTGGAGTGCTGATATGGAAACAGCTGAAATCGCCACAGGTGTGGCGATTTCAAGTTACTAAAATCGCCACACGATGTGGCGATTTTCTCAGCCTCTTAAACCAGAGCCCGATCGGTACCCTGTGCGGGACGAGAGAACATTATTCTTCCTATCCCGATCAAGGCTTCTCTCAAAGCCGTTCCAATCGAGTTCCGATCGAGCGTTCCCAAGCATTGTTTCTCCCCGACGTTCCAATCGATGTCCGAAGCCTGATCGACGGCAAGCGGAGCTTTATTGCATCATCCCCCTTCTTCCTCCTCTTCTCTCTCGCTGCCCTCGCCTCCCGGTCGATTGCAGTAAGTTATCTTTTTTTTTTTGCATGATCTTTGTGGCACGAATGATCCAAATGGACCCGATCTGTTTTGCCATGATCCATGCAAATGGCCCATGACTGTCACAACAGCTGGCCGTGGATCTTCACTATGACAGAAATCTTAATTCAGAAAATAGAGTGAATTTATAAATTAAAATATGAAATAAATATATTGCATGGGCTCATTAATATTTTCACATAGCATAAATCTTTCTTTCATATCTTTTTTAACGTTTTGATAAGGAGATTCCAAATTGACATAACAGCTGGCCATGGATGAAGCACTGTGACAGACATGGGAGATGTTTTATCTGCAACAATACAGGTTGAGTCAAATTAGATGCAATTAGATATTTAGATGCTGATTGAATTAAATCTACATGACCCCTAATGAAGTAAATGCAACTAGTTATTTAGATGCTGATTTTATTGATCATTTCTTGATTTTGCAAGAAATTAGATTATATTTATAAGTGTACACAAGATGCTAGATATATTGCTTGTACTATAGTATCTAATTATGCTATTTAGATTCAACGATTTATAGATGTTAAGTTGTTTGCCTTCTGCTAACTAAATTACATTTATAGGCGTGCATAAGGGTAATAATGTTAGTGTTTATAAACACATTGATGCAATGAGATATACCGTCAGCTAATAATTATTTTAACTTGTTATGTCAGACATGGCTCATAATGTCTTAGATTCAGGGCCTCGTGATCCTACTGTTCTCACTTGCAAGAGATGCATAGATCAACCAATATATTTCAGGGCGAGGTGTGTATTATTGATCGACGGTCCTTAATTAATTTACATTTGTTTATGTTAATGCGGATGTATCATTTAATTTATTTTTTTCAGGAGTTACCGGTTCTTAGATGTCGTCGCCATGACGCACGTATATGGAAAGAGACACTGGGAATGTCACACCCACGAGTACAGTATTATCTAGATCATGTCGGCATATTTGGCATATATCGGATTGGCCAGATTCGACTGGATGTTGGCCTTATTTTTGCACTAGTTAAGAGATGGCGGCAAGAGACCCACACATTCCATCTACCTTTTGGTGAGGCAACCATTACACTACAGGATGTGAGTATTTTGAGTGGCCTCCGGATTGATGGTTCTGCTGTTACTGGGTTAGATCCGCGCCATACTATTCCGGAGTGGCAGGCTATATTTGGGAGGTTATTTGGTGTCGAACCTCCTGTCGAAGCATTTCCAAAAGGTCATTTTCGATTGGTATTCTTCGATCAATTCTATCGTGACCTTCACTTGGACGAAGATGTGGATGATGAGGTTGTCCAGCAGTTCGTGAGGGGACAACTTCTTCGAATCATTGGTGGAGTTATTCTTCTGGATACCTCTGGTAATTTAGTTAAGTTGATGTATGTACCATTTCTGAAGACTTGGAGGCATTTGCCGCTCTTAGCTGGGTTTGGCAATGCTGGCTGATTTATATAGAGCACTATGTCATGCTACGAGCCCTACCCAGTCTGACATCGAGGATATCTTTCATTGCTACAGGTAAACACTTTATTTTTATGTTTGAGATCGAGGTAATTTTTATTGTTAATTAACATTTTGAATTATCCAAACATGCAGATTTGGGCATGGGAACGATTTTCTATTTTCCATCCCATGAGACTCGAGATTCCGGAGGCGAGACCTTCGGATGCCGATGATGATTGGCACTTAGGTGCACTGTGGGGGTTTAGATGGCACGTTAGATATAACATGAAAATATTCCAACCCATACACTACGTGCTTATAGGGACCAGTTGGATGTGTTGGATGATAGTGAGCAACGGGTATGTTATGTTGTAATATGGAATTCAATTAGATTGATTCATTATGTTAATTATGGATTAATTAAATATTTGATATGCAGTTCTTATGGTGTCCTTACTCGCTGGCAGTTATCTCTATTTTACCTCCAAGCTGCTTGGTAAGTTCAATATTTGGATGGCACGGATTCCGCTGATATGTTTTGATGTAGTTGAGTGGCATTTGCCGGACCGGGTGCTTCGTCAATTTGGATGTCGCCAGTCCATTCCATATCCATGCGATACGTCGCTACATCTTCATCAGATTGATCGACGAGGGAGGTCAAATGTGTATGGGATGCCGTGCACGGGACTTATATTGAAACATGGAATGCACGGCGTCAGCATCTGATTATGGGAGAGCCTATAGTAGCAGGATTCCCATGCACACCCGATTATATGGCTTGGTTTAGGAGCATCACTCAAATATGTGTAGGCCGTTCTGAGTATAGTACAAGGGGCTACGAAGAGGAAGGCACTTCATTTGAGTTTCTGGTACTATTTATAAATTTTTTTGGGTCTCTTTTTCTTTCAACTTGATAAGCTTTCATATGAATTTTTATTGTCATATTATATGTAGCATGAGAGGTTTCAACAGTTGACTGTGGAGCTCGAGCGGGCTGTAGCCGCCCCAGTGGACGATGAGCGGCTAAAGATTTTAAGAAGCGCGACGGCAATGGCTCATGGTACATTGTCTGTCGTCGGGCATCGGTACGTTCGGAGCATAGCTCCTTCAGCACTGTACCCAGAGGTCCCAGAGGTCCCGGAGTCCACACGAGCCGATGTTGATCGGATGATGGAGACATTTCACTATACCCCATCGCCTTCTTGCATGCGGTCCCCATTACCACACGAGTATTCGCAGAGGAGGGACGCCGTGGAGGGTACGTCTGCCTGTCGAGATCACAATGCATATCGCATTGATGACATTGTTGATGCGGACATTACCGAGATCTGTGAGGATGTTGATGTCTCTCAGTCACATTTGGACGCTGCTATGCATGATGTTTTCTATCCTACCTCGATACCCATGCAGGAGGGGGTATCTCAGGTGATTGATGAGGATCCCATACCATTGGCGACATATAGGCGACGGACTGGATGCATTCGCCGACCTCCTCGACAAGGATGTGGAACCTAGGTTTTATAGATTGTTGTACTTTAACCAACTGCTGTAAAAATTCTATTTTGAAATGTATCTGAAATTTTAATTTTTATAAGAATGTGTTGTTCTAATGCATTTTCTTTTTGTCATGAATGGCATTTACTTTCGGTCGAGTTTGGGTCGAGTTTCGATCGAGTTTCGGTCGAGTTTCGATCAAGTTTCAATGGAGTTTCGATCGAGTTTCGATCAAGTTTCGATTCAATTTCGAATGAGTTTCGGTCGAGTTTCGGTTGAGTTTCAAAATTGATTGACGATCGACTTTCGATTGAGTTTCGAATGAGTTTCGATCAAGTATCGAGTTTCGAGTTAGTTTCGGTCTAGTTTCGATCGAGTTTCGGTTGAGTTTCAAAATTGATTAACGGTTGACTTTCGATTGAGTTTGAATGAGTTTTGGTCAAGTATCGAGTTTCGAGTTAGTTCGGGTCTAGTTTCGATCGAGTTTCGGTCAAGTTTCCAGTTTCGATCAAGTTTCGATTCAATTTCGAATGAGTTTTGGTTGAGTTTCGATTCAATCAAAATTGATTGGCGGTCGAGAGTTTCGATTGAGTTTCGGTCGAGTTTCAGTCAAGTTTTGAGTTTCGAGTTAGTTTGGGTCTAGTTTCGATCGAGTTTCAGTGGAGTTCCGTGGGGTGGCCTGCCAGGTAGCCTAAGAAAATGATTTCTGCTGAAATTTGTCACTCAAGCAAATGATTTCTGCTGAAATTTTTCCTCGAAGGATGCTCGCGGCCAAGGAAGGTAGCCTGAGAAAATTGCCACTTGAAGTGGCGATTTCAATACTTAAATCGTGCTGCATAAATAAGGAAATCGCCACTTGAAGTGGCGATTTCAGTAATGAAATCGCCACTTCATTTGGCGATTTCTTCTAGTTGGAGGAAGGAGGAGGAAATCACCACATGATGTGGTGATTTCTGGAAGGAAATCGCCACTCCAAATGATGATTTTCTCAGAGTACCAACCCGAGCACATCCTTTGGGGGACTTAAATTTTAGCAGACTCACCCCAACCCCCCCCCCCCCCCCCATGGAAACATTTCAGTCTGAATTTTTTTGTGCATTTTCCTGAGTGCCAAATGTAAAATAGAAAAAAATCAATTGGTAAAAGTCAATCGAAACTCGACCGAAACTCAATCGAAACTCACATCATCAAATGCTAATCATGACAAAAAGAAAATGCATCCATAAATTTTCGATCATAGGCACAATTATGTCATTAATGCAGCAATATATAGTCTTGTTCCTGAGACAAGTACATAATAGGCACAAGAATGACCGTTTTACTTAAAGAGTACATAAATTTACGATCCTGAAGGTCCACCGGACATTATGACAACGGCGTCTGGAATGACCCATTTGCTTGCAAATAGAACATCGAGTTGTTCTTCTAGGCTGAACCTCATCCATCTCGTTGTGGATTCAAGTTGACTTTGGCTTTCCTCTTTTCTTCGGCCTAAGACGATCCGATCAGGTAAGCACGTGATCGGTGTTTGCAACCAGTAGTCTTCATGTGGTACCGGATTGAACTCCCCACCCCAGGCAGTAATGTAGGAGCGAATATATATACTTCATCAACAAAAGCCGCTGAGTCCATGCCAATCTCCTGGCACACTGCTAACACATGTGTACATGGATATTTATATATTGTCCACTTCCCACATGAACAATTACGGTCACTAAAGAAACAGTCTGAACGTTGCCTCCACCCCTGAGAGTTCACTGAACCTCCTAGTCACGACCTCATAAGTAGCTGCATGTTGTATCTAGTTACTCTATGCTCATTAGCTTTGGCCTAACTTTCAGCAACCTTAATCGAAATCTGAGGAGTGAAAAGGTTGTTAGGATTCTCCTATACATACCTTAAGGCTTCTGCGTGTCTGGTGTTGAAGTATTTAACGAGACGACGAAATGTCATCTAAACACACGCAGTAATTGGCACATTTCTAGCTCCTCTCAACACGCAATTAAAAACCTTCGAGAGATTGGTTGTCAATGTTCCATAGCGAAAGCCCCCATCATGTACCAATGTCCACTTCTCTGGCTCTAACTCCGATAGCCAAGTCCAAGCTTCTGCATTGACTGTTTTAATCCTTTCCATCAGAAAGTTAAACTTCCGAAGCTGATGTTCGCTCCCTGCTTTCCATACTGCTCTTTTCAACTGAACATTTGAGAATCTCGAGTTAAAATTACTGCAAATGTCTCAAACAATATCGATGATAAGCTCTTGATGAAGCCCATCCAATTAGATTATCAGCTATGACACTTAGTATACCAGGATGTCGGTCAGATATAAGACAAATGCTATTACTATCTTTCACAACATGCCTCCTAAGCCTCAGCAAAAACCAGCTCCAGCTAGCTGTACACTCTTCATCTACAATTGCATAGGCCAGTGGAAATATCCTATTATTAGCATCAGTGCCTATCGCAATCAGCATCTTCCCCCGGTACTTTCCATAAAGATGTGTTTCATCAATAGAAATCACTGGGCGACAATACCGAAACCCCTCAACAGATGGTTGAAATGCCCAGAATATATAATTCAGGACCCGTTCAGAAGAACTTGCTTCACTGTAGAAATCCCAGCATACAACTGTTCCAGGTTAGCATTCTGCAGTGCAAGCATGTATCTAGGAAGCTTTGCATATGACGGTTCCCATTCACCAAATATATCAATCAATGCCCTCTGCTTTCCACGCCATGCTTTCGAATATGACACTGTATAGTGAAATTATTCTACAATGGTTGCTATAATAGCTTCAATATTCATACTTGGATCTTTCTCCACAATGTGTCGAACAGCATGGCTAATAACTCGAGAAGTAATATGTTTGTTATCCCGAGTTAAATTACTGAATAAACAAGAGTGCGGCCATTCATACCTTGTGATATCAAAAAATCCATGCTTCTTCAACTTGGTAGCATGCAACCTCCACGGACACCGTTGGGCAATACTTGAAGAGGCACATCTCACAGACCAGAATAGTTTTTTCGACTCCACCACATTATATGTGCGATGCTTCTTGATGTGATACATGTCACATGCTCTCTTCAGTTTATCTTTAGTATTAAACAATAATCCTTTAGCAAACTCAGTCATTGATGGATCCCAAAATTGAGAGTTGAAGGGTAACTATCTCAAAGTACTAACACATCCATCATCATGCAAATTCAACTCATCATAAAATTCTGGTACTTGTTCATCTGCAAAGGCTTGGTGATCATGTACCTGAGTTGGAATATGTTCTGGATGACTATATGCAGGAATGGAACTAAAGCCAGTCTCATGAACTATATCATCTCCATATGACTCTTCATCTTCATTTGACTCTTCATCTGAGTTATCATGTTCAGGCCAATAGTCATCATCTGTACTCTCGTCTGACTCCATTCTCCGACTATCAATATTACACTGATTGTTTACCACATCATCACTATGCACTGCTGGCATAAATCCCTCAATCATTGAAAATCTACTGGAGTCCTAACATGTTCCTGCTGCTGGGCTATAGGAGAACTGTTATAAACATTCTCTATATGACCAACACTATATGGCTTTGGAACATCATCCTTTAAAACATAAACTTCAATACACCGATATTCTAGAAACTTCGATGGAAATGTCAACATGTGCTCCATATCGTCATCGTCCTCAATTAGAAGAAGCACATATTTTTGATTCAATATCGGAGATCTCCACATCAATCTGATGATATATCTCTGTACTGGAATTGTTAGAACTGTATGTACTTGATCAACTAACTCAGCAAAACATGTTCCCGTGCTCAATTTCAAACATTTACATGGAGGTTGATTATAATGTATCCCTTCTTGGCCGCCATGTTCAATTGATCTATCATAGTATAGCAGAACACGTACAGTTTCCATCTGAAAAAAAGGTGATAATAAATTTATCAAGCCTCTTGTGTATACGCCTATAAATGTAATCTAATTTCTTGCCAAACCAAGATATGACGGTGCCATCAAAAGAAAAAATTTAAATGTCCAAATATTGTTATATAATCATCTATATGATCAATAAAATCAGCATCTGAATAACTAGTTGCATTTACTTCATTAGCCTAGCACATTAAACGAATAAACGAATATGATGCAAAGATATTTAGGGCATGGGATTTGTGGTTATAAAAAAAATTTAAACACTCACTGTAGTTAATGATCGGGGAGGTGAGGGCGGTGAAAGGTAAGAGGAGGAAGAAGTGGGAGCTCGTCGGGAAAGAGGAGGAATAAGGGGTTGCCACCGAGCAGGAGATCGGAAAAAAGACGGACGCCTGGGAGAAGGAAGAAGAAGAAGAGAATCGGGCTGCTGGAGGTAAAAAGCCTGAGAAAAATGCCACATGGTGTGGCGACTTCAAGGTAAGTGAAGTCGCCACACCATGTGGCGATTTCAAGTGATATGAAATCGCTGCATGGTGTGGTGATTTCAGAATAGTAAAATCGCCATTCTGAAATTGCCACACCATGTGGCGATTTCACTTATTGTGAAATTGCCACACGGTGTGGCGATTTCACTTACCGTGTGACGGTTTCACTTATTGTGAAATCGCCACACGACGATTTCAGCTGTTTCCATGTCAGCGCTCCAGCTGACTGGGCCGAGCTCTGAGGGATGAAATGGTATCGAAAAAATGCTATTTCAAATGACGTTTTTCCCTTTAACACCTCCCTGGCAATATCTTTGGATCCCACCTTTGACTATCAAACCGGTGCCAAAATGCACCGGTTTGAAAAACGACTCAAACATTTGCTCTAGAAATCCAAAAGCATAAAAGAATATAATAAATTTGATACCAAACCCTTGAATCAAAGCTTCACAGGGTCATCATCATCATCTATATCCCAATTCAGATCCATGATACGAGGACTGCCATCCAAACTATGAACTTCCTGATCATCATGCTCCCCAAGGTCTTCAATCTCATCCCATTCAAGATCATCTTCTTCAGTCATAGAAGGCCTTGACACCACCGAAACATCACTATCACTGTCCTTGCATGAACCTCCAGTCTCTGTTTTTGCTTCTGGCACTGCGTTATCATTTGCCTTGGAGATCAATTCCTCATTGTTCCATACTGCAATTTCTCCCACTCCCAAGTTCTCAACAGGTTTCTTTTCCTCTGCCTGCTTGAGCTTATGAACCCTGTAGTAGTATCGACTCCAGAATGTATCATAATCCACTACGGCAGGCACAAGCTTTTCAAGAAATTCCTCCAGAGCCCCATTCTCGTAGCACAAATTCTCGATCTCCTCCTCCTTTTCTGCTAGTTGGAACCCCAATCTCCACTGCTTGAAATCCTCAGCATCCTCCACTTCCTCTGAGAATGTGCTCGGATCAGACTGGATCGCGAGGACCTGCGCCTCCAACCAGCCGTACCTCCTCAAAGTACCGGCCGGATTCTGCGTTCCACTGTGAATGGAGGAGAGGTCGGAGAAATTGGCGTCGGATTCCGTGGCGAGGAGGGTTTCTTTGCCCTGGGAGATGATCTCAATAGTACCTCGCCAGACGGAGCCGCCGAGGTCGTCGATGGCCTGGCCAAACGACTCGAGGGATTCCCGAGAGACGAAACGCCGGCCTCGAGGGATCCCGGGAGGTCCCGGACGGCGCGGGTGGCGGCCTCCCGAATCGCCGCCGTCTCCTTCTTGAGGCCGGAGCCGAACTCCGCCAGGTCCCGGCGGTAAGTCTCGATCAAGGAGCCGAACTCCTTTTTCGCGGCAATGGTCTTGATCAGCCCCCCGAAGCCCCACGCTCCACCGCCGCCAGCGGTGGAAGGGGAATTAGAGTTAGGGCAATCGGCGGCCGCTGCTTCTCCGCTGCGTTCGTCCTCGTCGTCCAGCGCGGATTTCTTCTTCCTGGGAGAGTCGGAGGGGAAGATATCGGCATCGGTGGCGAACACGGACTTGAAGAAACCCATGACGAGTATTAGGGTTAGGGGATGGGGTTTAAAGAAAGAGAGCAAGAGAATTCGATGGTCGCGAGAGGAGGGTATGGCAATCTGATTCTCCTGTGCGACTTTAAATAGGCGTCAGAGACGTACTTCACCATTTGACTCGAACTGGTATCCCACTCTGAGTAGAGTTCCGTCGGTTTGTTAGTTGTTTTATTTTTTGGTGCTAAGATAAAGAGGGTTTTTTTTTATTGGCCCCGCGTAGAAAATAATATAAAGATTCGGAATTGGAGCAAAACACGGTTGGGATAAAAACGGACGCGTGCCTCTGTTTTCTTCACACGTGGCAATTGATCGACGGCAGAGTAAGACTCCGCGACGGTTGATCCCGTTGCAAGGAAGCATTTCAAGTACGGATTGGTTTTGCCGCTTGAGTTGATCAAGTACGGTAAAGAAGTCCCATGAGATTAGTATTTCAAATTTAAAAAAAAGCAAAGAAAATGAAAAAAAAGGTTACAAATAATCTAATCAAAATTAATGATACAATAAATATCATTAGTGTGATGTATATATATATATTTTCAACATTGATGATAAGATTAATAAAAGGAAAAAATCAGGGTTAAAAATGGATAGGATATGATATATTCATATCTATATCCAAATTTTTTGAGAAACACATATCTAAACAAGAAATTATAAAAGTTTACAAATTTAAAATAGTGTGTTTCAAATTTTAAGAACTTTTAAAATGCTTTATCCAAAGATAACATAAAAAAAACTTAAAGCATACAAAGAATTTGAATAATTGCTGACTCTTTCAAATCAAAATAAATCTATATTTATTCATTGCTAGGATTAGTAAATCTATATTCCTGAATAGAAATAATACATAAAAAAGTGTTCATACTTATTTTCTTACTATAGCTCCTATCATTTGATTTCATCATCTTTTTTTTTCTAAAAGGACCATAATATTCAATAAATAAGAAAATATAAATAATATAAACTTATTTGAAATAATTAAATTAAAATAATGAGTATCAGCATATCTCAAAAATTAGCATAATCTAAATAAGATAAATAATAAAAGAGTAAAGATTTAAAGATGCAAAAAAATGTTCATGCACACATATACAATCCATCATAAAATCTCATATAAAGATAAATGCCAAATGTACTTGCATAAATATAAATGTTTCTAGAAAATTTTTATAAATTATTAAGTAAAATAGCTTAACTCTATTAAATCTTCAATACCTCAATTACCTTGCAATAAACATAGACGTAAACATGATAACTAAATAATTTTTTAAAATAACATGTTTGCTTTATTTACATTATTATGATAGAATTGATGTGATTCATTTGAGTCTTCAAAATAGACAATGTTATAGTAAAATCACAATGCTAAAAAACGGATGCAAAGGAACCTAAAATAAAATAAACAAATAACTAATAAGATACTTTAAGTGAGATAAATTTAATAAAAATATGATATAAACTATATCAAAGGTAGTCCTTTTCTCAAATCTTATCTTATCCAATTTTGAAGACAAATAATGGCTTCAATAATTTTAGGATTTAACAAACTTTAAAATATATTTATTACTTGGCCACTTATGCTAAATGCAAATTTTGATGCTACCATGGATATTGAAATTGTCAAAATATTTTTTATAACTCGAAAAAAGAGAGAGAATACTTTGGACTAGCAGGCTTTTAACAAGCTAAGATATTAAAGATATTACATTTAACCCATGATAATACCCGCTCCTTAATGTATGTATCCAAATATATTTAAACTTATTCTGGTTCATTCTCCTTCATAGATTAAGAAAAAGAAAGTCTTTTATATATTAAGCAAAATTTGTATTTCTTCATTCCATCCACTATCTCTCAATGAAGCAATCTCATAAGTAACCCTAATTGAAGAAGATGAGAACTTTTTTTATACTCATTATGAGGCTTGCTAATGGATTATGAACATCATTAATCACTTTTACTCTATTTAAAGAATAGATTTGAGAGTAATAAAATTTCATCTTTTTTTAGCGAGGATCTACGAACAAACTTAACACTATTGCTATTAAATTTTTTTGAGGTCTCTTTCATAAATAATGTTATAAAGAGAAAATGCTCATTTATAGAATTTGTGTACCATTTAATAATTTGTAATTAAATTTCATAAAATATTAAAAAAGAGATTTAGTGTTGGATATGTTGTACCAAAAAGTAGCTTGGAGATATTATAAAAATTCTTTAAAGCTTGACAAAATACTTTTACTTCTTTCTATTGATCATATATTGGATGCATAATAAATTTGCAAGGATCAAAATGTTACAATCTCTTCAAAATCTTTTATAATAATAAGCATCTCTTAGCATCATATATATATATATATATATATATATATATATAGAAGTCCAATGTATTGGTACATCAAATGATTTACCCCTATTTGTCCCTAATTATCTTCTTTATCCTTCTTCTCAAACTCCTTTAATCATGCTAGAGAGATCCGAATGATGTTCACTATTTCTTTGATATATTTTTCAATTGCCTTAATTTTTTTTAATCCATCTTGCATAACCAAATTAATGTGTGTAATATATTATGCATGAACGGATTGACCATCACATACAACAACTTAAACCCATTTCACAATATTTTCAGCATGTAAATTATTAGCACAATCCTTATCTAATGTCAATACAGATAGCTTATGAACAATGTTCCAATTAATCATATATTTAATGAATGTGCTACACAAATTAATTATTGTATGTTTTCCTCTCATATGCATAAAAGTAATTGTCTCTCTTTTTAGCTTTCAATCATTATCAATAAAATGTATTATGACACACTAATAAGATTTGTTTAGTCTAAAAACTCATAGATCAATAGCTGCACTTTAACAAGTAAGAAAGTACACCAAACATATCCTATACCTTTTTCTCCTCTAAATATGTTTCTATAATTTCTTTTTGAAGAGTTTAGTGATTCCTTAATTCAAAAAGGTTGCAAAGATTTAATAAACTTTACAAATCTTTAATGTTCAATAATAGAAAATGGATATTCATGCATAACAAACATTCATATGTGCTTCTTTCGGCTAACTTTTCATTAAATACATATATTTTTGAAGAATGAATACTTTCCTCATGGTAATGATTGTAGCATTTGTTGCACTACATCAAAAGAGTATACTAGTAACAAAATTTTTGATGAAAAAAAAGAAAAACCATTAATAAAGGTACACCTTAGGTTGAATATTATTTTTCATCACATGAATAGTATCTGTAATTTGTTAATAATAAAAATTATTTTTGAAGCAAAGTTTGTTGCCAAAAGTATTGTACCAATTCTTACTATGTTAAGAAATTTTTTTTGTGATGCTCACTACTCTACTATGACAAAAAGTTATCATTATTAATTCCTAAATTTTGAGATGAAATCTTTCTAAACATTTATTATTTTGATGATGTAAATTTCTCATCATCCATTCCTATTTTATTTCAAAAAATTAAAAATATCTATAATTATTATTAGTGACAAAAATGATTGCATTACCTATGATTACAATTTTAGTAGTGAAATGAGTTATCATCACTAATTAAACTATTGTTAGTGATTTTTATTAATGATGAAAATTATTTTTACAAATATTCTTTTGCAAAAGTATGGCTTCAGGATCTTGCTATTTTGATAAAGAGTTTTATGATGATCTTTGCTATCCTTTGACAAGAATTTATTGCAACTTACGATTTATAAATTTTATAACAAAACAATATTTGGCACCGTGAAACATTTATGATTTTAGTGACATAAATATATTGCTTCATCCAAACACAACCTTAGGAAAAAGATAGGGTCATGCAATATCCAATTATTTTATCATAGTGTATTTCAATGTGATATAGGGATTAATGTGGCACTATATGGGCAGAGCAAATTTTATTAACTTAGATCGCCATGGCATTAGTTACCTTAGGATAGCTACATCAGCTGAAAAAAGAGTATGGCTACAATGCAGCTTCCAAAATCAAATGGGACATATGAATCTACTACAACTTCAATAATGCAAAAGACTCCCCAAGCAATTTAATAACATAATCTTATAATTCTATATAATACTTGCCCCCCCCACACACACACACACACACATATATATATATGTATGTATGTATGTATGTATGTATATGTATGTACTTGTTTATGTATATATGTATGAAGATAAGCAAGAATAAACTTTCTCTCACTTAACTAAAATTTGAAACATACTTTAAAATTTTTAGACTTCTTTCCTTGTGGAGCCAAAACAAAACATTTGCTCATTTGATTGATTGAATGCTGAAAGATTTCCAAGCATCCTATGAAAATATTTTAGGATGCTTGGAAATCTTTCAGCATCTCCACGTTTGGTTTAATGAACTTAGATATCTTCCTAGGCATTGCCCATCTGAATCATATCACCCCAAAATATAGCAATATATATGATTACCACCAAGGGTTAATTTGGATAAGAAAAAGCCTCTCAAAGACATAAAATAATTGTACTGTATATCATGTCTTGATCAATCAATTCAAAAACAACACTATTATAACCCTATTGATGTAAAGTTAGTTATATTTTCATTTATTTGTGCAACTGAATTTCTTAGAAAAGATGAAACTTAAATATTTAATTTAAATAATTTAATGTTATGATATTTTTTTTAATTTGATTAAGCATTATGTTAGAAAATGTATGTTTTTATATTAAAAAATAAGTGTTTAATGTTAAGTGGATTATCTCTATTTGTGCTAGGTGAGTTGTTAAACGAGTCTTGTTTATTCGTATTAAATGAGTTATTAAGTGAGTTGTATTATATCAATCCAATTTATGATCCTATTTATTAAATAGAACTACATATATTGCATTGTGCTATTTCTTTAAAAATTAAGTTTTATCTATTTTAAAATTTTTAATATGTTTAATTAATTATATCATATTCGTGTTACCTAGCTTTGATACGATACAAATTAATATAATGCGGTAATATAAATTGGCATCCTTAATTGAGCCCTCTTTGCGTGCATGTTCCCAGTGAACGACTGAAGGGTGCTTTTGTTTATTGATGAACATGAAAAGTGACGTTTATTTAATTAGTTCTTCAATGTTCCATTTATGAGAGTCATTGGTTTATTAATTTTATTTTCTGTGCGCTAACTTTCCTCACTAACGTTTACATCCAATGAACCTTTTTTTTTTTTTGGTAACAACCAATGACTTGTTTTTATTGAACAACTTTATTTTTATTTTCGTATTATCTTTCAGCCAGAAGGGTTTAGACTTTATTATTGTTACTTCTGAAATTTACGATTGTAACTTCCCAGGGTTGCTTTCCTTTTATTTTTATTTTATCAAATTTTGGTCATGTCCTAACACCTGAGGTGCGTTTCTTCCTTGCCCTTTTCATTTTAAAAAGCCCATACAAAATCTTGTTGGCTAGATATATGGAATATAGTACTGTTACTCATGGGAAAAATGACTAAATAGAACACACTAGACATTAGCCCATTTTCTACTAAACCAAACTATGAGAGACCATGACAAGGGAATTAGTCACTTGTACCTAATCATGTCTTGGCCATGCCAATCTATGCCCTGAATCATATTGTGATTTTTTGTGATGAATCAAACTACATCACTTGCCATTTCATGATTTACTTGAATTAAGCCTTATGTTATTGAACTCCTTGTGATGGCTTGTAGAAACTCCCAACATCGATCTCACCTCCTATGCCATTGAGAGTGGCACCACACCTTGGTTCTATTTTATCAATGTTTATAAATAGCTAGGTTGGCTCCTATGTGCAACTGGTCCATCATGAGAGTGGGACAATAATAGCAAAAGCTTGAACTGTTGTGTTCTTTAGAATGTATGACTGCTAAGAATTCGGATTGAGATTGGTATTTTACTTGTAGTGCACATCCTTTAAGGGGTCAATTTTAGCGCTTTGTGCTTCTTGTTAGACTGTTCTCCTCAAGATGTTATGCAGCATCTAACATTTTTTTGAGTTCTCTGGTCAATGCTAATGGAGAGGCCACTACAGCAAGAATCTGGCATTTTTAGAAAAATTTGAAAAACTTATAACTTAAATTTACTTACTATCAATTAATTTATACTTAAATTTTTAAAATCACATAGATCCGTTTAACTAACAAGTTAATTAAGTTAGCAAAATGGGCTTAGAATATTGCAAATGGTATCAAAACCAATTCAGATGTGTAGAAGCTAGTAGGCAAGAAGGAAAGGACTATCCATAGGATGGTAGTAAAAAATCATGCTCTTTTGCAATATCAACAATCCTGCTCGGAATATATTTTAGCTAGTTTGTAATGTGCAATGAGAATGTCACTTGATAAAGAGGGAAAGATTGTAATATCCCAAAATATATCCACATAAGCTTAAAAAGAAAACTTTGAAAAGGTTATAACTTAAGTTTACTTACTATCAATTAAATTACACTTGAGTTTTTAAGTATACATAGATTTAACCCATTAACAGAATAGTTGAGCTAGTAGGTAGGCTTGAGAAATGATTTAAAAAAATTATTTTAATTTATTAAGAAAAATAAAAAATTATGCAAAAGAGGTAATAGATAATTTAATTACTTAAGGAAAATAAATAATTATCCAAAAGAGGTAATAGCTCTTTGAGCGAATTTTTTAAACGTCATTCAAAATTCTTTTAAGAAATGATAAATCTTTTAAGCAACTCTTTGAGCAAATTTAATATCAATAAAATCATATAAACGTCAAGCTTAATAAATAATCCTTGCAAATGCCACCAAATGCCAAATAATAGAGGCTGCTCATAGCGCCTTAATTACTTCATTTTGACTTTGATTTTGCCTAATGATGCCCCACGGATGGACGCTCGCATGCACCATTCACAAATTAAAACAATTTTTATATTAAGATTGATTAAGATTGCTATTGCTTCACCGTTAAGTATGGCTGCAATATAAGGGCTAATACTAATTCAGTTTAGATTATGTCCAAAAAAAAAAAAAAAAAAACTAGATTTCTTGTACTTAATCATCACCATGATGAATCCCAACAATCGAAAGAAAGACTTTGATTCTTTTGCAACAGGGTCACTGCAGCCTTTCCAATAAGGCTTCTCCTTGAGAGATTATGGTGTGGAATAATTCAGTTTAGACTTTAGAGGAAGTATTGCCTTGCATGGGGGAAGACAGACAGGAGAGTTTGGTGGGTGGAACAAGTAGTCAAGCCATTAGGATTCTCAGGAGAGAGAGAGAGAGAGAGAGAGAGAGAGAGATGGCATCAATTCGAGGGGAATCTGCTAGCCTATCCTTTTCTCTATCCAGCGACGCCGAGAAAACCGAGCCAAGACAAGACTTGGAGAATGTAGCCGTTGCCAGAGCCGTTTCACGTGTTCGCTTCCTCTTCTCCCTTCTCCTTCAACCCCCAACCCCTGTGCTCTCTCCCCTGGTTACTGAAAAGCATTCTAATTCTCCCCTCCCTTGTCCTTCTCGAAAAAAAAAACAGAAGCAATGGCAAGAAAAACAGAGGCATCCCCTTCTTTCTTAGATCTCTCTTTCGCTTTGTTACTGCTTTTCCTTTCTGCAGGTAAGTACCTTCTTGTCTCATTAATACGCCACTTTTGCTTAGATAAATAAAATAGCTTCTGGGTGTCTACCTGCCCTCTTTTTTCCTTCCATATCATCCTATGACAAGGTATTTCAAGTTATTCCTACTTGGGTTTTCTTGCATTAGTCCAGTTTAGGGTCTTCCATTCTTCCTTTCGGTGATTGTTTAGTCTGCTATTTATGAAAATGCTACCACTCGAACTGATAATATGATCTTCTCTTTTGCCTTTTCCACTGCTTTCTTATTCTTTCCAGTTCAAAGGGGTTGAGATGTTGCAGTTTTTTTCAGAAAAGCTTTTTTTATTAATTTATCGCTGTTAGATTCAGATTGATTAGGATGGACAAGAAGGTTGTCTCATGGACTGCAGCAAATTTTGGTTTTCCAAACATGACTTGAACCTTCACTTAAATATATCCATAATGTTTACAAGAATAGTTTTCTGGTACTTGAATCCTTCAATTAGAGTTGGTTTGATTGTGCTCACCTTCCTCTTGGGAAGTTTTAAATCATTTCGAATTTCTTTCCTAAAACTTCCATTTTGGTGTGTCCTCTTTCTGACCTTAATGTCAAGATTATGTTATTTTGAAACCATCAACTTAATTTTCTCTGAGGGAACTTATCTAGTTCAAATTAGACAGTGAATTAGTACCAATTTTTATTATGCTATTCATCGATAATATTAATGCGCTTGGTAACTCATATCTCACAGGGAGAGCTGTTGCATCATCACAGGGACAGGTAAGTTCTTTCCTTCATACATGTTGGCCAATTTTTATCTGTCTCAAAGGAAGCACCATGGACACTATTGCCTCAAGGAAATTGCTTTATTGTTGTTGCAGAAAACTTGGTGCGTGGCCAAACCTTCATCTGATGAAGCTGTTAAGGTTTAGTCCTTGATGAATAGCAATGGAATTCCCCGTTCAACAAGAACAAGAACTAAGGATTTTATTCTTTTAGGATTTTATTTTAATCCTCCTTAACCTCTGGAATTCTCCTCCCCTCCGCCTTGAGTTGACTGACCACCTTCCTCCTGTTGACCACCTTTTCTTTCTCCCTTCACGTGCAGTCTTCCAGGGAGAAGTGGTGCATGGGTTTTCCACCAAAATCCTCACGCAACGCTTCTTGTCCGGTGGATCTTCGTTCCCA